>CAUYQG010080875.1:0-13902 GCA_963574415.1 Tarsius wallacei | reverse complement strand
GCCCGGCTACCTGATTTTTATAATTAAAGAAATCCAGAAAAATAAACGTAAAATTTTTGCTAGAAAAGGTTAATTTCACACCTCCCAATGATCAATGACTTTAAATTTTATCTTTGAAAAATATTTGTTTTATAATAAACACAAATAATTTAAATATCTCTATGATATTTGCAGGGTATAATATACATACTTCTGAATCTCTGTTTTTCAGACACATGTGCTGATTAATAAATCCCAAAACGTTAAAAACAGAAAAAAAAAAACTATGTCCAGTTTCTAGTAGCATTTTAAATAAATCACAACATTTGATTTTAAAAAATGCCATATACCATTGCACAACTTTGAGTAAGAAAAGTAGAATATTTCAGCAACGCGCTAAAATATGCTTCTGTTTAACAATTTGAGACAACCAATGCACCAAAACCTAAACATAGACAAAGAAAACCTAATAAAGGATCGCAGAAAATTATTCATTTCAATAAAATGATATTTCAGTATCACAAACAATTTAATGATCATGGTTTTCAAAAGGTTTTATTAATTCATGTTTTAGTTAAATACAAAATCACTGCAAAACCACATTATTTTGATTAATTTTATCAATAAACTTTATTATATATTGTCTTACCCAGGTAATATTATTTTAATATGCATTCTTCCCATAATTTATACCTTATGTTATATGATCTAATATACATTAGATTTGGCTATCTTGAATAAAATATACTAATACTCAAAAACTTGTTATAAAAAATAACTCCTGCAGCTAATTAAACCCACTCGATGCCTTTCCTCATGGGAGACTGGTGCGCAATGGTGCAAACAGCAACTTCTGTATCGTTGTAACCAGCCTGCAGCTTGTGTGGATTGCTCTAAGGCAGGGATCCCCAACCCCCAGTACCAGTTCATAGCTTATTAGGTACCAGCCTGCACAGCGTGAGGTGACCCGCAGGTGAGCAGGGAAGCTGCCTCTGTATTTACAGCCGCTCCCCATCACTTGCATCACTGCCTTCGCTCCATCCCCTGCCACATCAGCAGTGGCATTAGATTCTCATCGGAGCACGGGCCCTATTGTGACCTGCACATGCGAGGGATTTAGGTTGCCTGAGCTCCTTATGAGAATCGAATGCTTGATGATCTGAGGTGGAGCTGAGGCAGTAATGCTAGTGCTGAGAAGCGGCTGTGAATACAGGCTATCATCTCCAGTGAGGTTTGACTGCATCTCCTTCCTATCCCGTCTCAACTCCGCATCCACAGAAAAATTGTCTTCCACTAAACCAGTCCTTAATGCCAAAAAGGTTGGGAACTGCTGCTCTAAAGGACCCTGGAAACTGCTTTTTCCAATGGGTACTCATGTCTCTGACTTCATGCTGTCTCCAATCTAGGCCCCAGACAGGTATGTGAGGTGCCTTTGGAAAGCCCCAAGGTATGGTGGCCAGGGTTCACGTTGATCAAGTCATTATTTGGTAATTTTCTTGCCAAATTATGTCCTGCCACACTAAGTTGCAAAACATGGAGCGTGTGATTAAAGCCCTATGCAGAGCCATGAACCAATATAGAACATAAACCCAAGTTCACTGGCTACCAAAAGGGCCACATCTCGGAGAAGCGGGCCTTTACCAAGTTTAACGTAGATGGATTTGAAGACATGGTGACTGGGAAGGGCTCATCCCAAATGGCTGTGGGATCAAATATATCCCCAGATCTCTGGACAAATGGTGATCATGCTAAGGGCTTTTATTATGCTGCCCTTTTTACTCATGCCCACCAATAGATCCTACTTACTGCCCATGTAATAAATAAATAAAATATTTATTATAATTGAACAAAATAAGGTAGAATTTTGTTTTAAACACATAACTTTAAAAGATCTTGAGGTTGAACTACTGTGGATATATTCCATCAGTTATTAACATTCCCCGCTCAGGTTAATATCGAGTCAACAAAAATTTGGAGTATTCTTGACCCTTTTCCCAATGTGTAAATTAGTAATATAATGGCAATATCCAGACAGGCAAATGTGGACTAATCCCCCTTTGATGAAAACTACATGAGGTAATGCTTCCCTGCTGAGAATCATCTCAGTCTGTGAAATAGTAATTTGGAATGGCTGTATCTGCAAAATATATTAAAAGAAAGAAATTGTGGAAAACATAATCTACAATACCTTTGTGTATATTTAGTCATTTTATATTTCTTTTTTATTATACAGTTTGAAATATACATATATATGATAAAGGATTTCAACAAATCTTTAAAACAACAAATTACTTTATCTATAATATTCTGACTTTGATTTCAGTTTGCTTGCTAAATTTAATTTGAAAATAAAAAAGACAACATTGGGTATGAACATGACATGACTTTAAACATTTATTTTAGGGGAAATCTAAATAAAAGCTTAAATAAAGGTACACCATAGAGAATAAACATTCTTAAATATCAAATATTCATCCAACATTTTCAGGTATTATTTGATCATTGTTTGAAACTCTTCTACTCTTTCTGTTAGTATCGTTTCTTTCTTTAAATCAGCTATAGCATGAATTGAACTGTTTTCCAAGCATGTATGTTTATATTGAACACAGCATTTTCCAACACAATAATTAAACTTTATCTCATAAACCAGTTCCAACTATTCATTCCCAGAGAACATGAAGTTTCCTGTATGCTAGAGATATTTGAATCAATACAAATTGAAACTCATAAAAATTCATAATATTTGAAAATAATTTTACAAAACTTTACTTTAAAAAAAGGTAAATTTATATAAGAAACTCTCTCTGTTATATAACTTGTATAACCTTCATAGTATACTAAGAAAATATTTTTAAAACATTTAAGTTAAGTCAAATATCAAATTTATTCAAAGACTGCTGAAAGTTACTATTACAAACATGAGAATAAAGCAAGTTTTTTTTTTTAACTGTAGAGATCAAATGTCACCACCCTTGCATTAGCTTTTATTACATAATAAGCAATTTGATGATCATGAATCCTCATCAATTTATTGTAGACAACAGCTTGAGAAAATAGACAATCACTTGTAGAAAACAAATATAATTTCAATGGTTTAGCTGGCAGGTTACTAACAACAAATTTATGGATTGAAATGATCTGTTTTACTAAGCAGTACAAAATAGATGCAGATTGAACAGCAAATCAAAAAAAGTATTCAGCAGTTTGGTGGCTATTATGCTAATTATATCATCTGTCTAAAATGTGTCCATATGGACATTTTTATGTAAATGTTTTCTTTATTTCCATACTATGTAACAATCTTTTTGTGGATCCAGATCAAAATTAACTCAGAAATTTGTTATTTAAAGATGACTATAGAAGGTTTTAAATTGATTTCCTAGCAGATATATCTGAAATAAAATATATTATTTTTAACTCCAAATTTAATTCACATGGCAAATAATTATAAAATTTGTATGAATTTGAGGTGTTTTTATATTGATTGGACAGTTTTTTATGCCTTGTTTTGCTTTGCTACACTAAAGTGAGATTCACCATCTTGTGG
This sequence comes from Tarsius wallacei, assembly GCA_963574415.1. NCBI lineage: Eukaryota > Metazoa > Chordata > Mammalia > Primates > Tarsiidae > Tarsius > Tarsius wallacei. Next base: position 10,376 of record CAUYQG010080875.1, on the reverse strand, counting down.
CATCAAAAGAAAAACTATGGTTATAAAGAAACTATAATAGTTAGACAACTGTGGTATCATTCCATCATTAAGAATCAAATGTGTATGCAAGTATGAATACTATTTTAACACATTAATACAATATATATGCAACTATGTAAAAATTAAGTTAAATTGAATTAATTCACCAGGAAGTTAATTTGCCATCAAATTAAATATTTTTGTTACTTCTGAATGAATATATATAACTTGAGAAAATATTCTTATGCACATGTATACTTGCATCATGAAACTAGCCCAAAGTAACAAAAATAAAAAGAAAGCATAATATATCAAAATGTGTATATCACTGTGATTAGAGAAAAACCCATCCTATTAAAAGCTTGCATTAGAAAAGGAAAAAGATGTTGAAATTATCATGCAGACATCCTTCTAACTTGTTACTACAAAAATGAGAGCAAATTAATTCTATAGCTTTCAGAAAGAAAAAAAATAATAAAGGTTAATGCAGAAATCAATGGCATTAAGTAGAAAAATAAGTGATATAATTAAATAAATCAAACAAAACTTTGATATTTGAAAGAATTGATAAAATTGTTAAAGGTTTAGCCAAACAAAGGGAGGGAGAAAAAACTAGAAAATTGGGACCTCTGTAGGCATTTAATTCAGACAAAGTCTCAAAAACGCCAATTCTCTACATTTTTTTCCAGGACATAGAAGAGGAAGAAACACTTTTCAATTCATTTTATGAAGCAAGCATAATACAAACCAAATAAGACACAGACAATGAATAACCGTGTGTCAATGGTTCACCCTTCTAGATACTGAAGGACACGGGTATATGACCTTAGGGATCTCCAAACTTAGAACATACCTGAGGTCACTCATAATTTATATTGATGTGCTGTTATCGCCACTGCCTCAAGAATAGATCAGAATAAGACGTCCTGTAGGGCAGATACCAGAGATAGACACTAATCTAATACTTGCTTCCTCTTTCTAAAATGTAAGCAGCTCCTGGTATATGCAGCATACAAGTCGGGGGGACCCCACAAAAACCGGAGTTATCTTTTGGAGAGTGGATCCCTGGTAGTACAGGTTTCCCCTGGCAATCAGGTGTTCTAGGAACCCATCTGCACCAGCTAGCATTGTTTCGAGAGAATTTTTTTTTTTTTGAAGATTTTTTTCAAGGTCTTTGCCCATTTCACGATGGGTGATTTAGGAGCATACCTTCCCACACCGCTCTTGAGTACTATCACCAAAAATGGCATGATCTCTGCGCTGCCCCCTTCCTACTCACGCTTTTTCACCCCGAGTGACTTTTTTTGTTGTTCATTTCCCCTGGATTAAAAAAGTCTTCAAAGGGAAACATGTGGCTGATGTGGAAGAGATGAAACACCAAAGGCAGACACATTAAAAAGAACCCAAACTGACAAGTTCATAAACTGTTTTGAGCAGTGAAAAAGGCATCTTGATAGATGCATCAGAGTACTTTGAAGATGACTGAAGTTTAAACACGAAAGAATTAATAAACAATTTTTATAAATAAATTCTGGCTTTTGGGGGTTCCCCCCGTACAGTAGAAACTATTGTCAATTAAAACCTGTGAACTGAGACAGGGTGACCAGCTATGCATGTGCCCAACTGACTTGGAACCCATAAATAACCAAATCATGGTGAATTGTAACAACCGCTATACATGAAAATATATGGTATATGGAGAAAGACCAATTCTGTTGAGAAGCTATAACAAATAGCTCTATTATCCTTAATGACTTTTTAAAATAAAACTGAATTTTAACATGACTATACTGCAATATGGCATAACTCTAACATTGTTGGTAAGAGTCAACTGCCTTCTGCAAAAAAGTCATATGATATTGGTATTGATAATCAGATGTTCTAGGATATCGAGTTAAAACCTCCTCGGAATGTAATATGAACAGAGAATGGATGTCTTTAAAAAAACATCAAAAAGCAGAATTTAGATAACCATTCACTAATATCAAAGCTAAATAGTTCTTCACAGATTTATCACAAGTTACAAATACAAGTAGATGCAAGAAAGAAATGAGTCATTGTACTCATACAAAATATTCAAAGACAAGTAATGGGTTTGTAGGATGCATGAGTTGTTTCTTTAAATCTATCTTTATCCTATGCAGTGTCCTACAAATGTTAGGCATACTCATGTTAATATCACAGCTGTTATTGTCATGTAAATGCTATATTCAATGTAGATGTTCAGAAAATAAAAGAGTCTAGGCTAAGGACAATGAATGCGAACCGAACAAGAATGTGTTAACTTAACAGATCTAAGTTCCTCAAAGCCTGCACATCCAAAAGAAAGGTTTATCTTCGGTACTGGTTGACCGCCTGAGTGCTAGAGATATTCTTACTGGGAAGATTGTTTTTGTATACCTGAGGTCTTGTGCTACACTATGTTTTCGGTGAATGACTGATTTTGTATGCCTGTGCTTTAAGTCACACTGTATCTATTTGAATCATGTAGTAACTGATTGACCAGATACATTTATTCTAAGATATGATTTATGGTGAATGTCTCTGTTTGTTCTAGAAAAAGCATGGGGAGGCAGCTGAATTGACTGAGCTTTGTCACATGGGCACGGCATGTCTATGTGACTGACCATCAATAAACAGATAAGCTGCTCTGATGGCCAAAAGTTCACACGTGTGACACATCATGAGAGAATTGATTGCATCTCCATGTGATGCCACTGTAATGGGACCCCTGTAGGTTTGTGTTTGTTGTCTCCTGGACTTCACTGCATGCATCTTTTCCCTTTGCTAATATTAATCTGCATCCTTTTCTTGTAATAAACTGTAAACATGAACATAATTGCTTCTCTGAGTTCTGAGAGTCCTTTATGTAAATCATCAAAGTTGAAGACCAATGGAGAACCGCAACAAAGAATCTTTACTTATAAAACAAGAAATTTTAAAAATTATCTTTGATTAGCTTCTTCCTTAATTATAACCCATTGCTTTCAGATATTTTGCTTGGTTTTCTTTAATAACTCTCAAACTAAATTTTGCACTGAATTAAACTCTGTTTTGTTTTTAAGACTTACCATGTTTTATATTTTTTCTCATTGTTTCTTTTATCCTAAATCTTTTCTCTGTGATCATTTTCCTTTATTTGAAATTTACCTTTTGAGATTTCTTTAGGAGGTGCTTTTTGGTGACATATTCTCTGGTCTATTTTTGTCTAGAATGTCATTATTTTGACTCATTCTTGAAAGGTGTTTTCATGCTTTAAAAATCTCTAATATATTGTAGTGTGTCTAATCTCATTGAAGATATTTTCCAAAATTTTTCTGTTTTTTCTTGCTGTTGACAAGGAATCAGTGTTGGTATACAAGGCATTTATATAAAGTCATATGTCATCTTATTATGGGAGCTCTGAAGATCTTCCCTCTGTTGGTTTAATATTCTCCACTTTCACTATTCATATATGAATTTTTATATTCATTTGGTAGTAAATTGTGAATTTGGGCCATTCTAAAATAGTGTTAACATGTGCTATGCTAAAAAATGTTCCAGACACTTTGTTGCCTCTTGTGAACAAAATAAATAAAATCTGTTTTGAGATTATATTCTAATACACAGAAGCCCAAAAATGTGATAAAATTACCTGTGAGAAGGAGGTAAATTATATGGAAAAAATAGATCAGGTCAAAAAGAATTAGGGTGGGCTGGGCACGGTGGCTCAGGCCTATAGTCCCAGCACTTTGGGAGGCCAAGGTGAGAGGGTTGCCTGAGCCCAAGTGTTCGAGACCAGCGTGGGCACCTTGGCAAGACCTCATCTCTACAATAAACCAAAAAATTATCTGGGAATGGTGGTGTGTGCCTGTAATTCCAGGTACTTAGCAGGCTGAGGTGGAAGGGTCACCAGAACCCAGCAGGTCAAGGTTACGGTGGTCGTGAGCTGGCCACTGCACTCCAGCCTGGGCGACAGAGTGAGACTCCAACTAACTAACTAACTAACTAACTAACTAAATAACTAACTAAATAAATAAATAAATAGGACGCTTGGGGGTTTAGGTTATGATAAAAACTGAGGTGTGTCAAGGTATAAATTCCTTTTCATGAATCCTATTTATAATTTGTTGTTCCTTCTGAATTTGAGAATTGATGTCTTTCATTAGGTTTGTAATCTGTCAGTAATTTTCACTAGTGAATATATCAGACTATAGTTTAATATATGATTGCTATTTTCACACTCTCACACTCTTCCATACCACTAATCCTTCTTTTTTATTGTTAATTTTTATATCACCCTTTTAATAGTTACAGTTAATTTCATTAGGTTTTACATTAAGTGCACTTATTCTAATTTTATCTATCTCTACTATGTTGTAAATATGTCCCTTAAATGTTTACTATTCTTTGAATTAAAATTTCTATCACTCTTTTAAATTCTTGCTTGATTTAAACCGGCTTGTTATATATTCCAGTCCCTGCAGTCTTTCTTCATCTGATTCTGTTGTTTATTTTATTCCTATCATTTCCGTTCTGTGTATCATGTTTCTGTGTGTGTTTTGTTTTGTTTTACTGTCAAATCCTATCTAATGAAAGTATATTTATACCAATAATTTTGGATTCCCAAGAGGATCATATACATTTGTTTTTGCCAAGTACCCAGAGTTTATAACCAGACAGGGACACCTTTAAACTAACTTTCTGAGATTCCTCAGGTTACACATGTCATATTTGTGCAAACTGCTCCCCTGCCCCAAGTGGCATTCTTGTAGAAGAAAACATTCCTTAAAAAATAGACTTCTAGTTAAAATTCAAGACGGGAATTTTGTTTACCATTTTTTTGTTGTTGTTAGAAAAAGGACGTACTTAGTCTGTGTTCACTCTCACGCAAAAGGCACTGGTCTTTGAAATCCCCGTTTTATAGGATTCTTCTGCTATACTTCCAATCGGGTTGGCCTTTGAGCTTTGTCCCTGGTTATCTGCTCTTCAGGATTCCAAGAAGCGTGACTTCATCTTTACCAAAACCAGTGAATTCTCTCTCAAAAAAATCTTGATTTACATAAAAATGTCTATAATCTTGCCTGGCAAAAACAGCACTAAGACAATGCATTTTTATGTTTTATTCAATTTTTAAGAATTATTCTAGCGGCAGGACTGGTTGGGGTTTTCAATCCATGCTTCTGCAGCAAAAAAAAAAAAAAAGCAAAGATCAGTTTCAAAATCAGAAATTCATCTTTTCGCATTAAAGATTTGTGACGTATTCTAAATAAAATGAAGATAGACCATTAGTATTTGAACTTTAGGTAATTAATATCATGAGCCATGAACTCAAATTTATCCTGGGAGTTGAATTAGTTTATTTCTATGTTATAAATTAATGTGGCATTATTTTTGCATATTTAATGTAAAATGTTATTGAATCTAATACTCTATTATTTATTTTAATTTTCTAGGATATTTTGTCTAATACAAAATAGAGTATAGGCTGATAAACATCCAAAATTTTAGTGCACTGTGTTCAAAAAATTGCACGAATTGTGTATGCTACATTTTCCTCTATTGCAAACCTGTATTTTCTCAGTTTTCCTATTAAGATGATATTCTGAATGTTAGCTGAAGAATTCACATAATTTTTATGAATCTGGTAGATGTACAGGTAATTCCAACATTAGTATTGATTTCATAATACATACTGTGAGGCTTTTATAAATCTGATTATGAAAACTTACAGCTTCCTTTAGCTTTTATGTTGTAATATATTCAGAATATAAGCCAGCCTAGACTTGCAATAGATTCTTTCATTTTAAAAACATTTTTCACATAAAATGTGAGTTTGGGATTATTATAAATCTAAAGACACTTAAAGTAGATTTCTAAAAGATATAATAAGGGCAAATTATGGCTAATTATATCATCTTCCCATAAAGATAGAACAAATATAGCTATTATTTATTTTAAAAGTGATTGCAAAGCGCACACACCTTTTTGTAAATTGGCACAGAATTTCAATTATCTCAAACCTATTGAGTTCAATACGATTCTTATGTAAATTATACAAAAATAAAGGTTGGTCTGTGATACTAAATATTATCAGATGTAAAATATTCTTATTGCAAAAATGGAATTCCCTGTGACAATTTTAGTCTCATCTATTTGCCTCCTGTTATCAACAGGGGAACTTTTCTTATTTCTCACTAATCATTTCTGACAAGTAGTTGGCAAGCTTAACTGTGAAGTGCTGTCCATAGGGTTCTAGGTCAACCTTACCCTTTGGGAAGAAGGCACACATGATGTCTATGAATAAATGCCCTCCAACAGAGGAAAAGGACAATGTTTCACAAAGAATGTGCATAACATTGTTTTGAGCACAATTGGCTTTCACTTTGTGACATGATTTACTTTTGTCGCAGGTGTTGCCATGACTCACATTTTCTATTCCTACCAAGATATACAACGGTTTTGCATTACGTTACTTCCTTAGATTGTCTTTAATATGTGCCAACCTTGGCAAAAATAAAATTAAAAAAAATCTAAATTCTACTCAAAATACTAGTTAAAACATTTTACCAAAGTAAGACAGCAGCAATGAGGCTCTGTTCTCATAGAAGGACCTTAGCACATTATAATAAAGAACTGGAGGAAACTAGCTCAGCATCTCTTGCCCTTCCACTCCCTCCAATAGGTGAAGACACAGTATTCAAAATGCCATTATAGAAGAAGAAACTGAACCTCATTAAACCAGAACCTGCTGACACCTTGATCTTGAACATTCCAGAGCCCAGAACACGAAAAACAAGTTTCTGTTCTTATCCAGTCTCGGTTATTTTTGTAAAGCAGCACAAATGAATTGATACAGAGAACTTATGTGCTAGATAGGAAACTAATTTCTGAATAAATGACAACAGATTCGTACTGAAACCTCATGATCTAGTGCCTATTACAGTGCTGACATGGGTATTGATCTTCTTGCCTTCTTGTTACTCAATTTTGAGGAATATTTCTCAGATATTGAGGAAAGCAATAATTTGCCTTTAATCTTTCCATTGGTGTAATGGTTTGAGAAGCATAACATTATATTTTTATTATTTTATATATGTATTTATTTATTATTTAGAATTAGATGTGAAGTATATGGCTAACACAGACTTTGTACTAATTAATAGTGTTTTCATTTTGTATGTATGCTTTGTAAAGATATAAATAAACACAAATATTAAAGATAATACGACTCAAAACTTATTGAGAATAAACTATTTTATTTGAAACATAAAGTTTATACTGATGGTATTTTTTGTCATTAATTTAAATGAAGCAGCCTAAAATAAATATTAGTTGGTCAAAACAGAGAAAATTAAATGGAAAGATGAAGTAATAAAGTCTCTAGCAAAACTGCCCAGTTTGCATATAAATTAGATAATTAGCCCCTCTCCTGTCCAGGTAGAAATTCATAACCCTAATTAAAATAATTATTTAAAATTACAAGACTTATTAGGAAAATGTGAGGAGAAAAGTAAAATGCCTTTTATATAATTTTACTGTATCTTAGCTTATAATATTTGCATACGTTAAGTTGATTCAATCATTTAATGTACAGGAACTTTTTACAGTTGAAGATTCTAAGAACTTTACTTAAAAATGAAATACAAGATAAATATTTATTTTATAGAAAATAAAAGTAAATAGAATGATGAGAATTTGAATGACATAAATAATTTATTGTTTTCTTCAAAATATATGTGTGGTTAGACTATAATACTTTCACAAGCCATTATTTTTATGAGGATGAGTGTTAAGTTTTATTATCTAAAAATGTATAACCTTTTAAATATTGAAAAATAATTAAAACTATATGTTTTAAAAAAGAAGTCTCAACCTTAAGGCACATCTATCCTTTAAGTTTAATGAATACAGCAAGCATGTAGTTGATACTGATTCAATTAATAACCATTTATGAAAACTTTGTGTGTAAAAAATTGTACTAAGGAGACGAATAATATATTAAAATAAGGAGACAAATTTCCAGTTACTAAGAAGCTGATTATGTACTTGTATAGTACATAACAGAAAACAAACAACAAAAATGCATATTTGTTAGTTGAAAACACAATAAAATTATTCACACATGATGGCTAAAATAAATCAGAAATAGAAAAAAATACATTCATTATATTTTATTCATGAGTTCTGCATCCATGGAGTCAGCCAACTATGGGTCAAAAATATTTGGGGAAAAAAATGGATGAAAAAATGAGCATGTACAGACATTTTCCTTGTATTTATTCCCTTAAAATATAGCATAACAACCATTTACATAGCATTTACATCATATTAGCTGTTAGAAATAATCTATAGATAATTTAAAGTATACAGGAGACTGTGCTGTGGATAGATTTATCCAAATACTACATCATTTTATATAAACGTCTTGAGCATCTGAGAATTTTATTATCTAAGGGACTCCTGGACCAAACTGTAGCAGAAACTGAGACACAATTGTAATGAATTCCTAGTAAACTGAGCTAAATTATTAAGAGTTTTAAAAGAACTTGAAAAAAGAATGGGGGGCACATAACATCAATAAGGGTACCCACGCTTTACCTGTATGATGACCAGTAGGTACCTAACCCTTATTTTTACCCATTTTTAAAATAAAGTAATTTTTTAAAAAAAGAATGACTAAATAATATATGGCAGTACAGTTAAGAAGTGAGTATAATTGATAACATGATGGGAAAGACATGACAAAATGACACCACTGGGAAAACAAAAACTTCAGTAAAATTTAGAAGAGAGTATTGGAAGATGTCATCTGAAGACATAACTTATGATTGCAAAGTACATTAATCATCCAGTCTAGTATTTTGTTGTGTTCTAAAAGTTACCCCTTATTCATTTTATCTGACCACACCAACTTCTTAAGGCTGTTTTCATCTAACAACTATTATCAGATATATTGGCATACATTTTTTATAATTTTACTTTTTATTATTTTGATATCTGTAGGAAATTTACTATGCCTTCTCCCTGCTTTAATTTCTGAAAGTGGTTACTGTGGGTTTTCTGTCTTTTTAACTATCTCAGACTACCTAGAAATTAATTGACTTTATTGCTTTTATCAAACAATCAGCTTTAGATTTTATCTTTGTTTTCTTGTGTGTTTGTCATTTAAAAATTTTTACCTTTCTCTTTGTATCTTAAGCTCTATTTCCTGGCATCTAATTTGGCTTTCTCCTCACTATTAAAGATAGAAACTTATACCATTGGTGTTAGACATTACTTTTTTAAAAAATGTAAATATCAACAGCTGTAATTTTTCCCAAGAGATCATAAAGTTGCATTGCTTTCATTTTTATCAATATTAAAATACTTTTAAATTTATCTTTTAATTTACTTTTTGGAAATACAAGGTCGTTGGAAGTTTGTTATTTCAAATATTTGGGGATTCACTGTTTATTTTTTACTTCAAATTTAATTACATTGGATCAGAGAACATACTCTTTGTGATTTGATTCTTTTAAACTTGCTGAAACTTTAAAACAAAAACTGCCTAGAATTTGAATGCTAGAGCACTTTAAAAAATCAGTTTCTGCTGGTGTTTAGTGTAAAAGTCTATAAATACTCTAAATCAAGTTGGGTTATAATGTTATTAAACTTATCTATATTTTTAAAATTTGTATTTACTTGTTTAATAATAACAAAAAGTCGAGTTCTGAAATATTTGTATATATTGGGGATCTGCATATTCTTTTCAGTTCAGTCAGTTTTTGCTTCAAGTTGTTGATTTATTTATTATTTATTTACTCATTCATTCATTTATGACTGGAGTCGTGGATCTCACTATGTAGCCCAGGCTGGATTGCAGTGGCATGGTCAATGCTCACCACATCCTAGATGTCCTAGGCTCAGGCAGTCCTTCTGCTTCAGCCTTCAGTGGGGCAAGGACTGCATAGGCATACACAGCCATACCTGGGTGAGACTGAGTCTCTTTTAAATATATCAACAGATGTCAAAACAAAAACCACATGATTATATCATTAGATGCAGAAAAAGCTTTTGATAAAATCCAGCACCCCTTCTTGATAAAAACCCTCGAATATCTAGGCATACGAGGAACATACCTCAACATAATAAAAGCCATCTATGAGAAACCCACAGCCAGCATACTTCTAAATGGGCAAAAATTGGAACCATTTCCCCTGAAAACTGGTACAAGACAAGGAGGCCCACTCTCACCCCTCCTGTTTAATATAGTATTGGAAGTCCTGGCTAGAGCAATCAGAGAAGAGAAGGCAATCAGGGGTATCCAAATAGGTAAAGAAGAAGTCAAGTTATCTCTCTTTGCAGATGACATGATTGTATACCTTGAAAACCCAAGAGAATCTGTCAAAAACCTC
>CAUYQG010080869.1:0-24911 GCA_963574415.1 Tarsius wallacei | reverse complement strand
GGGGGGGGGTGGTGGGGGCGGGGGGGGGCACCCCCCCCCGCACCGGCGGCCCGCCTCACCACCCAAAAAAAAAAAAAAAAAAAAAAAAAAAAAAAAAAAATTGTAATGCAAGTAGGTGTATGCGGCTACAGAGCTGCCCTTCAAGGGAACTTGCATTTCGCAAAGTTAATGTGTCCCTGGCCCTGCAGATGGCCAGAGCACATCGCCCTGTGGCTCAGTCAGCAGCCACTCCTAACAAAAGCCACGTACGCACTATTCATTCGCTCCGAGCCATGGCGGCTCTGAAACGCAAAGGACCCTAGCCGCCTTGCAGGCAGGCAGCTGGCAGCGCTTGCCCACGCGTCAGCACCGCCAAGGGCTACCCTGCAGACTGCGCTGGGCTTGGCATGGCGGCAGATATCTCGTAGGCCATGCGTCGCGTCACCAGTCCCGTCCACGAGCACCCGAAGCCGCCCCAATCCGCGCCTACAGCCCTCCCACGGGGCATCTTCTGCGATCTCTGACACCACCTGCTCACCTTCCTCCTCAGGCTTGCCCTCATTTCTCCGGAAGGCCCCCGGTTTGGGGGCAAGGAACAGCATGGCCCACGCCCAGGTCTTGCCAGTCCAAGAACCGCCAGAAACTCCTACCGCCTTCTTATGGTGCTCCCGCCCGTCCTCGACCAATAGGGTTGCAGGATCTGCGCCTGCGCCTGCCTCTCTGCAGCCCTCGTTCAATTGGATCACAGCAAGAGCGCCTGCGCCTTTGGCATACTTGCACGTGCCGTGACCTTTAGAGGTTAGAGGTTACCGTACTGCGTGAGGGAAGCAAGGCGCCTAATAGGATGACATTATGCATGGCGTGAAGTAGTTTCTTCTGCAGGACTTTGCGTGGGGTGGGCGGGACATCGCGCGATGTGGGCGGGGCTTCGAGTGGGTTTGCATTCATTCCTCTCTCTTCCGACATTTTAGGGAGGTCACCTTTCTTTGCCCAGTGTGATGTTACGAGTCTATTCTTTTTTTCTTTTTCTTTTCTTTTCTTTTTTTTTTTTTTTTTTTGAGTTGGAGTCTCACTCAGTGACCCAGACTGGAGTGCAGCGGCCGCTCGCGGCCACCGCAGCCTCGACCTGCTGGGCTCCCGCGATCCTTCCGCCTCAGCCTTCCAAGTAGCTGGAACTACAGGCGCGTACTACCACGCCCGGCTGATTTTTCGATTTATTGTAGAGATGAGGTCTCACCAAGTTGCTCAGGCGGGTCTCGAACCTGCGGGCTCAGGTAATCCACTCACCTCAGCCTCCCAAGGCGCGGGATTACAGGCTGAGCCACCGAGCCTGGCTTGAGTAGATTATTTTAAATCTAGTTTTTATATTTATGGATTTATCAAATATGCTTATAAATTCAAGGACTCTGAATTTGCAAATTCCAGTCTGAGGGAATTGGGGGTGTGGTAGTGAGGCCAGGGAAATGTCTCAAGGGGAGCACCCCGGCTCCTCTACAGGTGAAGCCAAAAGGTAGTTTCACATGCCTGGTCTCAGTTTCTCGTCCACAAATAAGACTAATATCACTTGTCCAGTAGGATTGTTACCAGGTACCCCTCCAATATTGTATACGAAAGGTCCTAGGAGAGTAGAAATGCCTTTGAAGAAAGGAGGCATGGGAATCTGGGCTTCCACGCAAAAACTCCCCAAGGCCTTGAACTTTAGGCATTTTGATGAATATCCTAGATGGACCTGGATAATGGTCAATGGCAAGCATGTAGTATTACGATGTGACTCAGATCTGTGCCATAGGGCAATAAGAAATCTTAGGAAATGCAAAAATTGCTGTGACTCGAATATAAAGCAAAGGAAACATAGTTATTTTCAACAATTGGTAGAGTGCTATTAAAGAGCATTCATTTGACTCAATGTTTGAAAACCTCTTCCAGAGTAACAGAAGTTTAGTGACCGCTACGTATCCAGTCATCGGGTTGAGTCTTTCAGTGCATGGGATGCACATAATCATAAAAGAGAAGCATCGCTTAGTAATGGCAGAATTGACCCATAGAAAAAGCACAGAAGACTTAACTAAGATGGTAAGCATTATCACATGAATGGGATAAAAGACTAATTTTTTAAAAGAGTAGAAAAGAGAAGAGAGGAAAGAACAGAGGAATCATTTTTTCATCTTACTTGGTGAGAGTCAAATTTACTCAGTTAATTATTAAAACAAAAATTATATATACATATATATAGTATTGAAATAAAGATACAAATGTATTATTTAAAGACAGCAATATAACAAAATTTATGGGAGGGAAATGGATTGTCTTTCAGAACAGAAAGTCAATAGCTATTATCTAAAATTAATGATAATAATAGCAGCAAAAATAATAGCTAACATTATTTAGCTCTATCTGTGTGCTAGATATTGTTCTATGCCCCTTATAGGTATTAATTTTTTTTTTTTTTTTTTTTTTTGAGTCAGAGGAGTCTTACTCTCTTGCCCAGTCTGGAGTGCAGTGGCACACTTACAGCCACCTCAGCCTCGACCTGCTGGGCTCAGGCGATCCTTCTGCCTCAGCCTTCCAAGTGTATTAACTTATTTAATACTTAAAATAGCCCTATGATGTCAGCATATTTTTTTCCATGTTACAGGTAATTGGGGTAGAAAGGGGTTAGGTAAATTACCCAAGATCACATAACCAAAAAGCAGCAAGACCACAAGTTTGAACATATTATTTATAGTCATGGAGATGTAAATAACTAAAAAAAATTAAAATACAATATGTTGAAGATGATGGCCTCTGAGCTGGGTGGTAAAGATTAAAGTGAAAGAGAAAAACTTTTAGTGATCTGTTAATATTATCTGATTAGGTAATTTTTGACTGCCTTCCTGAATAATTATATAATAGTAAGAAAAATATATCAATGTGTACTATAAGGGAATAGTCAACATGATGAGCAGATCCATATCTTCCAACTTCTGGATGACTTTCATGAGGAGAAGCAATTAAATTGCTGTGAGTGTCCTGAAGGTGAAAAGCTAAGGCCAATGTGTGAAAGGTACAGAAAGAGTGAGCTCCCAGGTCCAAAAAGAGAATTAACAGGCAAATCTGTCCACAGATGGAGGCTCATACAGCACCTGGATGACCATGTGGTGTGTGTACAGGAAAAGAGATGCCAACCCCAGACGGGATTGAAACAGACGCTGACTAGTCTCTTCCAAACCTGAGAATTGTGTGTCTCTTATCTTCACAGACATTTCCAAATGTAAACCAGAATTAATTTGAATCAGAAACACAAGCTCAAGGCTCAGTTTCATAAAATTCCAGGAGATGCCCAAGGAGAATCAACCAGGTTCAGAATTTCTGAAAAACAAACTATAAATAAGCCCAGAATTACACACCAAAGCTTCTACTTATATTCTGTCCTACAATTTCAGGATTTTTTTGTTGTTGTTGTTCACTCTCATCCTCAGACGAGCAGTCCACATTGAATCTATGGCCAAGAATAATCTCACCATAGTAACTGAATTTATTCTTATGGGCTTTTCGGACCACCCCAATTTGGAGGTTTCCCTCTTCCTGGTGTTTGTCAGTTTCTATCTAGTCACCCTTCTGGGGAATGTGGGGATGATTGTTCTGATCCGAGTAGATGTCCAGCTCCACACCCCAATGTATTTCTTCCTGAGCCACCTTTCTCTACTGGATGCCTGTTACACTTCAGTCATCACCCCTCAGATCCTAGCCACTCTGGCCACAGGCAGAACGGTCATCTCCTATGGCCGCTGTGCAGCCCAGTTCTTTTTCTTCACCATCTGTGCAGGCACAGAGTGTTTCCTGCTGGCAGTGATGGCCTATGACCGTTTTGTCGCCATTAGCAACCCACTGCTCTATACTGTGGTCATGAATCTCAGAATCTGCTGGCGTTTGGTGGTGGGAGCCTATGTCTGTGGGGTGTCAGGGGCCATCCTGCGTACTGTGTGCACCTTCACCCTCTCCTTCTGTGACAACAATCAAATCAACTTCTTCTTCTGTGATCTCCCACCCCTGCTGAAGCTCGCCTGCAGTGACACAAGACGCATCGAGATTGTCATTGTCTTCTTCGGCAATTTTGTGATTTTGGCCAATGCCCTGGTCATCCTGATTTCCTACCTGCTCATCATTAAGGCCATTTTGAGGGTGAAGACTTCGGGTGGCAAAGTCAAGACTTTCTCCACATGTGCCGCCCACCTCACTGCTGTGGCCCTTTTCTTTGGGACCCTCATCTTCATGTATCTGCGGAGCGGCTCAGGCAAATCCCTGGAGGAGGATAAAGTCGTGTCTGTCTTCTACACAGTGGTCATCCCCATGCTGAACCCTCTGATCTACAGCTTGAGAAATAAGGATGTGAAGGCTGCCTTTGGAAAGGTCACTGGGAGATTCCAAGTGGCCCAGAGCGTGTAAATCTGAGTGAGAGGAACTCTTGTTTTAGTCAACTTTCTTTCCATATCAATAGACACCAGCATTATATGCAACCTAGATCCATAAACAGAGAGAAGATAGACGGTAGACAGGTGCCGCCAGGCACACAAGAGAAACTACAAATGTAGTGAAACTTGTTTCCAGCAATTCCACAGTACTTTCCTCTTATCCCCGTCTCCTACTTCCAGTTCATTCCTTAGCACCCAGCAGTCTCTTGCTACTCCATGACGTCACAACCGTATAGAATCTCAGATGTCCAAGGAGTCTTGAGTTCATTTCACACCTCCCTAATACTCCTTGTACCCATGCCTGGGCTTGCCATCCGTTCCCTCTTCTTTTGGCTCCTATCAATCCTGCCTTTTTCTCTGTATCAGAAATTATATCAGGGATCCCTGTGAATTATGCTAATTGGCCTTCTTTTCTTTTATTATGCGAGGGACTGATCATCTCAATAAGCAAGGGCAAAAGTTAGTTTCCAAATGGCCAAGAGAAGAAAGTGTTTGAGAAACAAGCTTCCCTCCGCACCGTTGTAGAGACTTGAATCGCTCTCAGAGTGTCCTCCTTCTTGCTCAGGCAAGAACAATGGAATTTTCCAACCGCCTTACCTCTTAATAACTCACTATTTCGTGGCTCCTGCTTTAATGTTACTCTGATATCTTCAAGAAGAACTGAGCCATTTATTTTTGGGAATGTCTCCTCAAAGGTGAACTCCAGTTTTGAAGGACACAGTGCATTGCTTCTTCTTCCCACCCTCTCACCCTTCTCATGAACAGTTCTCTCCTGACAAGCATCCTGTTTCCAGGAATAGCAACGTCAGAAAACACAGGCAGATAGAGAGAGACAATTGAACTCTGTGTTATCTTCTCTTTAACAAAGACTTGGTGAGAGTGGAAAGCAACTGTAACTCTTACACCAGACTGCAAAACCCTTGAGAGCAGAAATTTTTTTTCATTGCTTTGTCCAAAGTCTAGACCAGATGAGCTCTCAATAATTGCATTTGAAAGAATTTTTATGGTACATGCATGTTCCTATCATGACAATCCTTTAAGGCAAATAAGGAAAACATGGTTAAATATAAAATTCTCATTTTGCAATTTGGAGTCCTCATGATTCAAAGAATGCTCAGAATATACCACAGTAGACAATGCATGGGGTCTGGCTTTAATCAGAATCCTAATTCTACCACTAATTTATTGTGAGACTTTGAGTAAATGATTTAATTTCTCAGGTCTAAAACAAGCATAACAATTCCTAATGCAGGAGGATATTGTAAAACTTAAATAAGGTGCTGAATAAGAAATCTCCTAGCACTGATCAGGGACTCAATATAGATTGTTCTCTTTTCTTCCCTTTTCCTCACTTTCTGATGTCAACCCTGGGTCTGGCCATAATTCTGTGGCCACTGACAAAAAATTGAAATTGATCAAGGACCGGTGACAACGAAAGTTGGTGAAGGATGTGAACTGAGAAAGATGAATAATTCAGTCCTTTGCACAAATAAATAAAACAAACTTGGATATTTAACTAGGGAGGTGGGGTGCATTTATCTGTAACCCACATAGTCAAGGATAATAAAATAATGTATTTTAATTGAATGCGTTATTTTGTGAGTATATGAACCCCTTTACCCAATTTTTATTTTTATGAGAAGTTGATCCTCCTTGCCCCTCTATATGGAAACAATAATTTTATTGAAATGACCTACTATACACCCTTCAGTTGACTGATTCAGAGTCTGCCATGTTAGGCTAAGAAAAATTTTCCATGGTCATCATGAAGCTGAACATTTAAAAGTGATTCAGAATATGAAACCAGTTGACCAAGGTAGAGAGTATCCAAATAGCTACTAGACCCATGAAGAGATGCTTCTTCTCATTAGCAATGAGGAAAATACGCATTTAAAACCACAATATGCTCACTAGATTAGCAAAAATTTAAAAGTATGATACCACCATGTTGACAAGGATATGAAAAATTGGTGGTAAAAATTGGTTTAGCAACTTCTTAAAACACTTTGGCATTGTCCTTTAGAAATAAAAGATATATATAACCAATGGCCCAGCTATTCCAGTGACCTGTACACACTGGATAAACTCTTGCCTATACACACCAGAATATGGGTACAGAATGTCCATAAAGCATTGCTGTAATAGCACAAAACCCGAAACATTTCCCTTCAGTTTTTCATTCTTCTGGCCTGGAGCATGGATGTGATGGCTGGAGTCCTGGCAGCCATTATGGATCATCAGTGACCTTAAAGAGGAAGGTAATGCCTAGAAGGCAATAGAGCAGAAAAATTAAAAAGCTTAAGCCCCTGATGACATTTTTAATCCATCATATGGGCCCTGGGCTGCCTATCACCAGGCTTCTTTTACGTAAAAAAGAAATACTTATCTCATTAAAGAAAGCAGCAAGAAATTTTTTTTTTTCCAAAAATAGGCTAAACAAAATTATATTGTTAGGAATAAATGCACAGGTGATAAACATTTAAATTAAACAAGTAAATTATTATAACCACAACCAAGGCATAAAGGGAAGGGTGAGGGAAGGATGAGGCCCTCATAGGCCCTCATAGGAATCTGGAGAGGAGAAATATTCAGTTGATCTTGGTCTAACAGTAGTTGCTTAGGTATTCGTTTTATAATTTTTTATTAACTGTATCCATTTTATATACTTCTTTGCATGTCTATTCTATTTCACAACAAAAAAGCAAACAAATAAATATGCAAACCTCCTAAATATGGGAGCCTGAGTCACGAGTTCTGTGCCCATGTCAGTCAGTGTCATACATCCCCTTTCCTTGGTGACAACACACTGAGATTCAAGGGGCACTAAGAAACTTCTCCTTGATAATGACTTTTCTCCACTCTGTTGTTGTTACCCATTTTCTACCATTAGAGCAGTCTTTCTTTTTATTTATTTTTAAATGACAAATAAAAACTGTATACATTTATGGCGTACAACATTATGCTTTGATATACGTCTACATTGTAGAACTGCAAAGTCAGCTGATTAACATTCACGTTACCTCCCATGCTTAACATACTTATCATTTGTTGTGGTGAGAACATTTAAGATCTGCTCTCTTAGCAATTTTCAAGTATCCATTTTTGAAGCAGTCTTTCTTTATTTCAAAGACAGATATCCTGTAGGACTGAACATTTATCCCAGAGAATATTCTGGAAGGCAGGTGGTTAATCTGAAGAGAGCCTGGTGCTCAAGACAGCCACGGTATAGGAAGGAAAGGAAAGCCATGCTGGCTTACTGAAGAGCTGCCTAGGAGGAGTTCCGCCAGGCTTCCTAGAAGTGGTGAGACTCAAACTGGGTCTAGAAGGAAGCGGAATCCTTGAGCAAACCAGGCAAATAGGTGAGACCAACCTGACCAAGCCCACCATAGCTGGAGAGTCCCAGTCTCCTCCTCCTGACTACATTCACCACCACCCCGACCATCTCACACCACTGCTAGCTGCCAGCTGAGAAGCTGTGTGACATCAGGTGAGACACACACCTCTCTGGGTATGCTTCCTCATCTGAAATGTGTTAAAGTGGGTCTTGAGTCTCTCTGCATTTTAGTGCTGAAGGAAGAGGCATGGAGGTGACAGCTCCCATTCCCTGAAGAACACACAGAGGAACATGGGAAATGTTGTCATTCAGGGTCTGCCACTTACCCTCCTGAGACTTTTAATCCCCAGGTCTGTTGTTTGCTTACCTAGATGAAGAAAGGAAGATATAATGCCCCTGCAGTCAGCTCTAACAGAAGGGAGCTGACTTCTCCCAGAAATTGGAAGTCCTGTCACACTTATTAATTTATGGTTCACAGACAAGTCTGGGCTCACACAACCCCACTGAAGGCAGGTAAATCATCACAATGAATTGTACAGAAAGAGAGAGAGTCTCTCTGTCTCTCATTCATCATTGCCTTTTAACATAAGCGTCATCTTAGGTGATATCCACAGGATGATAATACCACCAAAGGATTCAATTGGATCCGAAAACCCAATGTTAAAAAAACAAGTTGATCCTAATTGGATTGCATAAGCAAAAAGGTAAAACAGCCACCTGGAGGACCAGTGAAGTTGCAAGCTCTGAACTTCACCCAGCAATGCAGCATAAAACTAGCACATAGTTTAGCCTTGCTACCTGCCGGAGGTGTGTTCAAAGATGGGTTTCCAGCATATTCATAAAATCAATTGAAGGAATATTGGCCAACTGCCTATTCTACAGATTTCAAATCCTCACAGCGGCAACATCCTTGGACCTGCTCAGAAAACAGTAGGGAATATTAACAGTGCTTCACAGAAATCCCTCGCAGGAGCACAAAGACCAGCCATCTCCCTACGAGGTAATGTAAACCCTGTAAGTATATGCTGTTGAGAGAGAAAATATATTCCAGAGACTACTGAATGTGCTTTCCAAAGTTTTACACATAATTCAAACTTTATCAGTGTGACCTTTTAGACAAGTTATTTATCTTATCCAACCTTCCATTCTGTCTTTCAAAAAGCAAGCACAGAAACACGTACCTTGCTGAGGCTGTAATCAGTAACAAACTTGTCAACTGCAAGGAACAATAGTTGACATTGAGATATTATTGCTCCCCTGGTGCCACACTATCACCAAGTGCTCAGAGCATGAGCTGAGAATAAGCTCAGCCCTCTCTGAGAAGGTTGTCTCGGCTGGTGGGGTCAGAGAGAAAGACATTTATAACAAGCTTTTGAGAAAACGGATGTTTTAGGAAGAGAGATTACAATAAGAAAGGTCATTAGTTGGAAAACACTGTCTCCCGGCCTCTGAGTGTCCCAGCTGTCCTGCAGCAATCCTCCATGACTGTAGCTCTATCCTGACTTCCATTTTCTTCTCTGCCAAATGAAGAAAATAGTAGACCAGATACAATCTTTTTTTTTTTAACAGCGGAACCCTGTTTCCAAACAAATGAAATGGAGCACCTTGTTCTTTAAAAGAGTTAGAAAAATTCTGGGACTGAGATGGCAGCAGTCACCAGCTCAGCCTCCCGTTCAATCCTACTGCTATGTCCCCTATAGACAGCTCCATAAGGCTGAGGATCTCAGGGACACAGCTGGAAAATCACAGAACCACGTCGCCAAAGTCCTTCCCAACTCTAGCGTTCTGTGTGTCCACAAGTCCTGGTCTCTGGGGAAGATCCTGGGTACTTTGAACAAGTATGGACAGGAGCATAGTGAACCACCACTCCCAGGGTCTCAGGTCTCACAGATCCCATGCTGAGATTGAGAAAAACTGGTCACCCAGATGCTTGCCTAACAGTATGCCACTTTCAAATGTAGAACATCAGACAGAGGTAGGCACAGAAACTCACAGATAAGCTTGGGGTTTCCAGGAATGTTCTCATTTTGTAGGTTTTCCCACTGGCTTTCATGATTAGGACATTGTAGGTTGTAGCTACTGCTGTCCTTGAGAGAACTGCCAGATGAATGTGTCCCTTTAGGCAAAAGAAGTCAATCAGAGCATGATGGTGTCTGTTCTTAGCATGAACAGATTTATGCAAGTCCAATGGGACATACCCATGGACTGGTATAAAATGTTATGCCAATCTGGAAAAAAAGGTGCTGAAGTTGACCAATCATGGCAGTGTAAACCTTGCTAGCTGGTGGGACATTGCTATAAGTTTGTAAAGCATATAGTTATTTAGAAAGCTGAATTTAGCCAGGCATGGTAGCTCACACCTGTAATCCCAGCACTTCAGGAGGCCGAGGCAAGAGGATTGCCTGAGTACAGGGGTTCAAGACCAGCCTAGGCAACTTGGTGAGACCTCATGTCTACAATAAACCAAAAAATTAGCCGGGCGTGGTGGTACACACCTGTGGTTTCACCTACTTGAAAGCCTGAGGCAGAAGAATCATCTGAAGCCAGCAGGTTGAGGCTGCGTTGGCCATGAGCGGTGGCACTGTACTCCAGCTTAGGTGACAGAGTGAGACCCCAACTCAAAAAAAAAAGCTGAATTTGCTGGTTATTTAGTTCACATATTGAAACATTCAGAGTAATCTGTTAAGAGCCTCAAAGAAACATATTTACATTCTTATGATTTCGAGATAAACATAGCAGAAAGAGTCATGGGACATCATCTAGTTAAGTATGTCCTAAAGTATAGATTACATTTCTGTGAATCTCCATACCGAAAAGAAAGACTTTGTGGCTAAATAATGATAGAAAATGCTGTCACCAGGGAAAGAGTTACTAAGTCATGGAATAAGATAATAGATTTGAGTGACAATTCAAGATATCCACATTAGAAAGTTCCAAAATGAGTTATGCTATAAGTTTGTAAAGCATATAGTAAAGACAAGTCTAGAAGACATGCCACACTGCCAGCCCCAACCACAGTCCAGGCTGAAGGCGTGAGCTATGTTTTGTGCTACACGTCTATTCCTTTGGACACATAGACAGTTATTATGCAGGTCTGCTACATACCTTCAACTTTTTAATTTATATAGTAGCCAGTCCAAAAAAATCAGCTGTATAAATCAAAATCTCTTTTTACTTTTTTAAAGTTTTTTTTTTATTTCAATAGCTTTGGGGGAACAAATAGTTTTGGTCTGAAATTTAAGTGTACCCACCACCCCCACCTGTGCACATTGTAGCTGATAGGTGATTTTTTTTCTGTGGCCCTTCACCCCTTCTCTCCCTACCCCTTCTGAGTCTCCAGTGCTCATTATATGATTCTATATGCCCTTACAGATTCTTAGTTTAGCTCTCACTTGTAAGTGAGTATATGTGGTGTTTGGTTTTCTGTTTCTGAGTTATTTCACTTAGGATTATATTCTCCAATTCCATCCAAGTTGCTGAAAAAAACACTATCTCATTCTTTTTTATAGCTGAATCGTATTCCATTATATATATATATATATATATATATGTATATATATACACCATATTCTCATTATCCACTGATCAGTTGATGGGCATTTAGATCTTTGCAATTTTGAATTGTGCTGCAATGAACATGCAGGTGCAGGTGTCTTTGTTATATAATATCCGCAGTTCCCTAGGGTAGATACCTAGCAGGGAGATCACTGGATCAAATGGAAGATCTACTTTTAGTTGTTTGAGAAATATCCATACCACTTTCCGTAGAGGTTGTACTAATTTACACTCCCATCAAAAGTGTACAAGTGTTCTCTTTTCTGTGCATCCATGTCAGCATCTATTGTTTTTGATTTTTTAATAGTGGCCATTCTGACTGGTATAAGGTGGTATCTCATTGTGGTTTTAATTTGCATTTCCCTGATGATGAGTGATGCTGAGCATTTTTTCATATGTTTCTTGGTCATTTGTATGTCTTCTTTTAAGAAATATCTGTTTATGTCATTTGCCTACTTTTTAATGGGATTATTTGCTTTTTTCTTGCTAATTTCTTTGAGTTCTTTGTAGATTCTGGATATCTTTTGTCAAATGTATAGTTTGCAAATATCTTCTCCCATTCTTTACATTGTTTATTTGTTTCACTGATAATTTCTTTTGCTAAGTTTCACTAGTTGATGAAAGAAATTTTAAAAGACACAAACAAATGGAGAAGCATCCCATGTTCATGGATTGGAGGAATCTGCATTGTTAAATTGACCATATTACCCAAAGTAACCTACAAATTCAACACAATCTCTATCAAACTACCAATGTCATTTTTCAAAGAATTAGAAAAAAATCCTAATTGAAATCAAAAAAGAGCAAGAATAGCCAAAGCAATCCTAAACACAAACACACACCAAAAAAAAAAAAAAAAAAAAAACTTACAGGCATATTGCCTGACTTCAAACTATACTAAAAAGCTGTAGCTACCAATGCAGTATGGTACTGGTACAAGACTAGATACATTAACCAATAGAACAGAATAGAGAAATCAGAAATAAATCCAAATATCTACAACCAACCAATCTTTGACAAAACAAACAAAAACATGCACTGGGGAAAGAATAGCCTATTCAACAGAGGTTTCTGGGAAAATTGGATAGCTACATGCAGAAAAATGAAACTTGATCCCTATCTCTCTCCATATACAAAAATTAACTCAAGTTGGATTAAAGACTTAAATGTCAGACCGGAAACCATAAAAATCCTACAAGAAAACCTAGGAAAAACTCTTCTGGACATTGGCCTAGGCAAAGAATTTATGACTAAAACACCAAAATCTCTTTTTAAAGTATTTGACTTAAGAAACCCTGAAATAATTTTTCTGTAGCTAACGGTATTGGACTTCCATGAGGTGATAATCCACAGCATGTATAAGTCAAGTTTACGAGAAAGAAGAGATTAAAAAACAGTGGGGAACTCCTTTGACAGAGGAATAGGAAGAGCAGACAGTTGGAGCGCAGAATAATCACAGTAATAGCAGGGCTCCAGAGGAAAGATGCATAAACTCCTGCTTCTAAGGTCCCAAGAATTTCCTTAAATTCAGTCATCTAGGACTTCCTTCCAAACTTCGTGTCCATTAAATGCAGGTCAGTGAAAACAGGTCAAAGGAGATGAGAATAACGGAAAAAACCAGGCCCAAGCTACTGCTAACCAATAGATTTGAAATGCATCGATTTCCACTCATTAGTGTAGCTGTTAATTATTAGATACTTGGTGAGTCTGGTATTCTTTCTAAGTCTGAAATTCTATAACTTTGTGTTTTGCCTTACAACCCAAGGAATTCCCAGGATCAAAATCAACAAGTAGCCCCCAAAATTTTTATGTGAGTTCTTTGGCTAATAGGATCCTCATATTTCACAAACAAGTTTCTAACCATAACTCGAACCAGCTGCCCAGCGAGTCTTGAAATCCCTGATGGAGAAGGCTCTACTCTCACTCTTTAGAAATATCATCCTGAAGAACAGAGCCCAGAGCAATCAGTAGCTGACAAAGGAACTCACTCCACTACCAGAAAGGGAAGAACCAGCCTGATTTCTATAGAAAACTGATTCTACCAAATACTATAAACCCCCTTTCCATGAACTGCCTCTAGAGTACAGAGACTAAAAGTTAAAGTAGACGGCTTATGGTCAAAAAGGACTAATGTAGGATAGTGAAACAAGCAATATCTTGGAGTTATGCCATGATGATTTAAATCCTGGCTTCTGCACTTGCAGTTCATTCTTTGACAAGTCACTTTAGCTTTCTGAACCTCGGACAACACATTTCAAGAATGAAACTCATAATGGCTATTCTAGGATTATTGGAGAAAATCACTAGTTAATGTAGAAATGTCCAACACAGAATAAGGGCTCCATAAAGCTAATGATTTCACTGAATCACATTCTCTCATGGGTCTTTAGGAAAAGATTCAAGACAGACAATGACCTGGTTCATAGGAGAACAAAAACAGATTATGAAAGTACTCACAAAAAATTGTTGAATAACTGGGAACGTTTGACTCTCAGAAGACTAAATAAAAGTGGGCATTGCCACTATCAGGCTTGGAAGAAAGTGGTTTTACCCAACATACAGAACCAAGAATAACACAAAAGTGCAGAAAGAGTAATGTGACTTTCTCAACAAGCAGAATTTTCCAAAGGTAGAGTGAACAAAAAGTCCCCATCACATAGAAGATTAACACAGAGTCCTGTGTCTGACGAATCTGAAGACACCATTCACACCACATGTGTGAATCGCCCTGTCTGGAGTCACACAGGCGCAGCCTAAGAAGCCATGAGGCAGCTCTGGTGTGTATTTTAACTAGGTGACAATTTGGGGACGGGGAGAATATTCTAGAAGAGAAGGACTCTATATCAGTCCTTTCCAGCCTTTATAGTTTAAGGCTCTCTAATCTTAAAGAAATTTCCAGATAATAAGTATGTGAATTTGAGGAAATACTGTCCCAAGGTCCAATTTCAGGAGAGGTGCAGAGTTACTATGGTCTCCATAGTAATTGCCAGTTGTGGATTTCTTTTTTTTTTTGAGTTGAAGTCTCACTCTGTTGCCCAGACTAGAGTGCAATGGCATGCTCACAGCCACTACAGTCTCGACCTGCTGGGTTAAGGTAATCCTTCCGCCTTAGTCTTCCAAGTAGTTGGAACTACAGGCATGCGCCACCATGCCCAGCTAATTTTTGATTTATTGTAGAGATGAGGTCTCGCCAAGTTGCCAGGGCTGGTCTTCGAACTCATGAGTTCAGGTAATCCTCTCACCTCAGCCTCCCAAAGTGCTGGGATTATAGGTGTGAGTCACTGAGCCCAGCTGTGGATTCTTAAGATGGTAAATATTTTCTCCTCTCTCTAACCAGAGACTATGTGAGACATTTGCCTAACAGCTGACACTGAGGAAAAGAAAGGTCCTCTCAGTTCTGGAGTCTCTGATTGTGTTATTCCCTTCTGGCCAATCAGCTACAGTGAGCCTATGGCCAAAAGGAATCTCACCACCGTGCCAGAGTTCATTCTTGTGGGCTTCACAAATCACCCTGAACTGGCAGTTCCACTCTTCCTAGTGTTCCTTACTTTCTATCTTGTCACTCTTCTGGGGAATGTGGGGATGATTATTCTAATCCAAGTGGATGTCCAACTCTACACCCCAATGTACTTCTTCCTGAGCCATCTTGCCCTCCTGGATGCCTGCTACGCCTCGGTAATCACCCCGCAGATCCTAGCCACACTGGCTGCGGACAAGACAGTCATCTCCTATGGCCGCTGTGTTGCTCAGTTCTTTTTCTTCACCATCTGTGCAGGCACAGAGTGTTACCTGCTGGCAGTGATGGCCTATGACCGTTTTGTCGCCATTAGCAAGCCACTGCACTACAATGTGACTATGACTCCAAGCACCTGCAGGGGCTTGTTAGCCGGGGCCTACATCTGTGGAGTGTCTGGGGCCATTCTGCGTACCACGTGCACCTTCACTCTCTCCTTCTGTCAAGACAATAAGATCAACTTCTTCTTCTGTGATCTCCCACCCCTGCTGAAGCTTGCCTGCAGCAACATGACACAAAATGAGATTGTTATTCTCTTCATCGCAAAATTCATGTTCCTGGCCAATGTCATGATCATCTTGATCTCCTACGTGTTCATCATCAGAGCCATTCTAAGGGTGAAGTCTGCTGGTGGGCGAGCCAAGACTTTCTCCACCTGCACCTCTCACCTTACCACTGTTATCCTCTTCTTTGGGACACTTGCCTTCATGTACCAGAGAAGTAATTCAGACAAATCCCCAGAGGAGGACAAGATCGTGTCTGTCTTTTATACTGTAATCATCCCTATGCTAAACCCCTTGATCTACAGTCTGAGGAACAACGATGTAAAAGCTGCATTCAGAAAAGTCACTGGTAAATTCCGGTTCCCAAGGAATGTAGCTTTAGGTGAGGGTCCTTCTTCCTGACCCATCTTCTTCTCGTAGCTTCATATTCTAATGGGCAATCAACATCATATGGTGCTTGCCCCTAAGAATGAACAAGAAGTAGATTTCTTCATCCCCCCCAGAGGTGGGCGGGACCTATCTGCCCTGTAGGGAAAAATGCAAGTTTGGGGACATTTGTTTAGATGACTTCCTCTACTTCCCTCTTCTTCCCCTCTCCTTCTTTAGCCCTCCAGGTTTTAGAGCTACCCTCTGATGTCACAGAGCTAAAAAGTAGCATATTCATGATTGAACTGATGGCCACATCCAATCTCCCACTCTGCAACTCAGTCATACTTGGGTTTCCCGGTTGCCCCTTATTTGTTTTTTTGTCTTCGTGTTCGTTGATAATGACTTTTACTATCTGTGGAAAAGTATAGCTATGAATTGTCCTAATGGGAAAACACATGTTTTCTGTTTTCTTTTATGGTATGGGTAACTTTCCAACTCATTATGAAGAAATTAATGAAAAGAACCCAAGGAAATTTCTAATTGATACAGATTAGAGTAGTAAAGGAAGGGATACTCACTTTTGGCTAGTCTCTCTCTTATGTCTTCTTTTTTTTTTTATTGAGTCAAAGTCTCACTCTGTTGCCCAGGCTGGAGTGCAGTGGCATGCTCACAGCCACCACAGCCTTGACCTGAAGGGATCAGGCAATCCTTTAGCCTCAGCCTTCCAAGTAACTGGAACTACAGGCGCATGCCACCACGCCCAGCTAATTTTTTGATTTATTGTAGAGATGAGGTCTCACCAAGTTACCCAGGTTGATCTTGAATCTGTGGGCTCAAGCAATCCTCTCAACTCAGCCTCCCAAAGTACTGGGATTATAGGCATGAGCCACCGTGCCCAGCCAGGTCTTTTTAATGGTTTCTAATATCTCCAGGACTATAATATCCAGTTTTCAAGTGATAATCCTTTAAATCCTGAATCTCCAATCTTTTTGTTTTTCCTCGTAAACACAGTGCCTGATAACAACTACTACTCTCCATAGATTCATTCCCAGGGTCTGCAAAGGCAGCAATGATAGGCCTGTAGCAAATAGTTGTAATTGGTATTACCATCTCTGGTAAAAATAGCTTCTGTAATTATAGAAGTAAGTCATTACTGCACACATCAGATGGTAAACCCCTTGAAGACAGGGTCCTAATTCTTTACTTAATAGTTTCTTTTTTAAGTTGCTGGCACACTGAAAACTAGTATACATTGATAAAAGTAATGAAAGAAGAAACAAATAAATGGAAAGACATCTACGTTCATGGTTTGGAAGATTAAATATTGTTAAAATGATAAATGTTAAAACCAAAGCAATCTACAGATTCAATGCTATTCCCATCAAAGTCTTAATGGCATTTTTAAAGAAATAAAATTAAAAATCCCAAAATATATACAGAACAATAAAAGACCCAGAGTAGCCAAAGCAAACTGAGAAAAAAAACATGAGATGGAGGTATCATATTTCCTGATTTCAAAATATGTTACAAAGCTGTAGTTATTTTAAGCGGTATGATAACTGGCATAAAAACAGACACATAAATCAACAGAACAGAATAGAATAGAAAACTCTAGAAATAAACTTACATATACACAGGCAACCGATCTTTGACAAAGGTGACAAGAATCACAATGAGGAACGATAGTCTCTTTAACAAATGGTACTGAGTATCTCTTATGCAAAAGACTGAAATTGGTCTCTCTCTTACGTATACACAAAAAATCAACTCAACATGGACTAAAAACTTAAATATAAGACCTGAAACTGTAAAACTTCTCAAAGAAAATGTAAGAGAAAATCTTCATGACGTTGGTCTTCGCAATGATTTTGTGAATATGACATCAAAAGCACAGACCAAAAAAAAAAATCAAACATTGAAAGGTAGGACTAAATCAAACTAAAAAGCTTCAGTACAGCAACGGAAAAAGTCAGTTCTGTGCTTCAGTTCACTGGTTAGAAATAATGATACGGTCCTGCCTCACTAAAAGGGGTCATTAGAGGTGAAGAAGAAAATGTAATATTTGCTAAGCAATACTAACTGCCAGGGATTATCTATGGTTGCAATTATCAGCATTCCACAAAATCATGAATAGATCACTTTTTCATGGGTCATATTATTTACTCTAAATCACTCCTTTTATATTTGAGGGAAATTATAATGTTTTGCCTATACAAAACTTTATTTTTACAGGCAAAAATGTATTTATTTTTGGATTCCCCAGTTGGGGAAGATTTGAAAAAAAAAGTTTTAGGGATAGGAAATCAAGACTTCTGGCAAACCCAACCCTGGCAAAGTCACACCATTGCTGCCACAGACTTCCTAAGCCACTAACATGGATTATAACTGAAGAAACTGCCCGGGGCCACACTATTTTGTCTACTCAGATCCACATCCAATGCACCCTACCCAACCAACATCCCAGAACCCCTTTATAGTGTAAATCTTTTCCTATGAAAGTTTATAAAATTAGAAGAAGTGACTATTCTACCAGATGCACAGGTATCAATGTAGGGGCACAAGAAATATTTTTAAAGTAAGGAAATATGCCATCTTCAAAGGAACAGAATAATTTTCTTGTGACAGACTCCAAAGGAAAGAAAATTTATGAAATTTCAGAAAAGGTTATTCAAAATAATCATCAGGAAACTTAGTGAGATACAAGAAAATACCCACATAATCAATGTTTATAAACCTAACCCTGAATTGTACCCCATATCTCTATAATAAAAAAAAAATTTAAGAAAAAAAAGATAATTCAACAAAATCAGGAAAATAAATTCTCAATCTGAATTAAAATTTTAACAAAAAGATAGATATGATTTTAAAAACGTGGATCTGAAGAAGTCAATGAAAGAAATAAAAATACAACTGAGAGTTCCACCAACAGACTAGATCAAGTAGAATAAAAAATTTTGAACTTAAAGACAGGTCTTTTTAAATGACCCAGGCAGAACATACATACATACATACATATACATACATACATACATAAGAATGAAGCCTACTGGACTTATGGGACACTATTCAGTCAGCAAACATTCACATAATGGAGAATAAGAAAGGAGAAGAGATAGGAAAAGTTGCAGAAAACCTATTTAATGAGATAATAGCTGAGAACTTCCCAAGTCTTGGAGAAATATGAACATCCAGGCCCAGGAAGATTAAAAGACCTCAAATAAATTCAACCCAAAAGATTCTCTCTGAGGCACAATTTAATCAAACTATCAAAAGACAAGGAATTCTAAAAACGGCAAAAGAAAATGTTAAGTCACAGCTACGCATGATGGCATGCACCTGTAGCCCCAGATACTCAGGAGGCTGAGGCAGAAGGATCTCTTGAACCTAGGAGTTTGAGACTGGCCTGGGCAACATAGCAAGATCCCCATCTCTAAAAATAAAAAAGAAAGAAAATATCAAGGGAATCCTCATTAGACTAACAGCAGATTTCTCAGCAGAAACCTTACAGACCAGGAGAGAATAGAATGATATACTCAAAGTAATGAAAGAAAAAAAATGGCAGATAAGAGTACTATACCTAACAAAGCTTTCCTTTAGAAATGATAGAGAAAATATTTCTAGACAAGAAAAGACTGAGGAAATGCACCAACACTAAACTGGCCTTACACGGAATGCTTAAGGCAATCCTACATCTGGAAGTAAAAACACACAAAAATTTAAAACTCACTGGTCGAGCAGATACACAAAGGAAAAAGAAAAAAGAATCAAACCTTATCACTATAGAAAACCACTAAGCCAGCCAGGTGTGGTGACTCAGGCCTGTAATCCCAGCACTTTGGGAAGCCAAGACAGGAGGAAAACTTGAGGCCAGAAGTTTGAGATCAGCCTGGGCAACACAGGGAGATCTCCATCTCTACAGATTTTTTTTTTAATTAGCTGGATCTAGTGGTGCACACCTATAATCCAAGCTACTCAGGAAGCTGCGGTGGGAGGATAGCTTGATCCCAGGAATGTGAGGCTATGGCGAGCTATGATT
Source organism: Tarsius wallacei (assembly GCA_963574415.1). Taxonomy (NCBI): domain Eukaryota; kingdom Metazoa; phylum Chordata; class Mammalia; order Primates; family Tarsiidae; genus Tarsius; species Tarsius wallacei. The sequence continues at coordinate 5,170 of CAUYQG010080869.1, read as the reverse complement.
TCACCACTGTACTCCTATCTGGGGGACACACAGCAAGAAATCACTTCTGAAAAAAGAAAAATAAAGAAAGGGAGAAAGGAAGGAAGGCAGCAAGAGGACTCAAATTTTAAAAATACGAAATTAAAAAGGAGATATTACAATTGATACTACATAAGTACAAATGACTATTAGATTTCTTTTATTTTTTTTTTTTTATTTTTTTTGAGTTGAAGTCTCACTCTGTCGCCCAGACTGGAGTGCAGTGGCCGCTCCCGGCCACCGCAGCCTCGACCTGCTAGGCTCCGGCGATCCTTCCGCCTCAGCCTTTCAAGTAGCTGGAACTACAGGCGCGCACTACCAAGCCCGGCTAATTTTTTGATTTATTGTAGAGATGAGGTCTTGCTTGCCCAGGCGGGTCTTGAACCCGCGGGCTCAGGCAATCTACTCACCTCAGCCTCTCAAAGGCGCGGGATTACAGGCTGAGCCACCGAGCCCAGCTTAGATTTCTTTTAACCTAAAATTTGTACAGGATCACAAAAGACCCCAAATAGCCAAAACAATCCTGAGCAAAAAGAAAAAAAAATGAAGGTTATCAGTCTACCTGACTTAAGAATATACTACAAATCTATAGTAACCAAAGCGGCATGGTACTGGAATGAAAACAGACACATAGACCAATGGAACAGAATAGAGAACCCAGACATAAATCCAGGGGCAAAGTGGAGTCTATTCATGCCCCAATGTGTCGATTTGTCTGGGAGGGTCTTTGGGGAAGAGATTGGCATGTGAATTGTTAGACTGAGTAAAGAAGATCATCTTCACCAGTACGGGTGGGCCTCATCCAATCCTTTGAGGCCTCAAACAAAACAAAAAAGTGGAGGAAAGAATTTACTCTCAGCTTAGGTTGGAACAACCATCTTCTGCCCTAAGACACTGGCACACCTGGTTCTCAGATATTTGGACTCAGACCAGGATTTATATCATTGGCACCTCCGGTTCTCAGGCCTTTGGATTTGGACTAGAACTGTATCACCAACTTTTCTGGGCCTTCAACTTGCAGACAGCAGACTGTGGGACCTCCTAGCCTTCATCGTCATGTGAGCCAATCCATCATAACATCTATTTTTTTGTTATTTATTTGTTTATTTATTTATTAAGAACTAAGGTAGTAAGATAAAATTAAATCTAAAGAAAAGAGAAAGAAAGAAGTAATAAAAATGAGAAAAGAGATCAGTAAAATAGAACACAGATGAATGTCAATTATGCCTCAACAAAGCTGCTAATAGAAATAGATTTGTAAAAATTCAACAATATAGAATTTTTGTTTATTGAAAAAATTAATAAAAGTCGTAATTACCAGTAATATAAATGAATAAAGGACATTATTGCAGATCCTACTGGTATCATAAAGTATAAGGAGATATTATAACATAATAAATTAGACAACTTAGAGAAAAACAAATCCCTTAATAAACATAACTTCCACAAACTGAAACAAGAAGAAAATAGAATCTGAATAGCCATATGTCTATTTTTTAAAAATTGAGGCCAGGCTAGTGGCTCAATCCTGTAATCCCAGCACTTTGGGAGGCTGAGGAGAGAGTATTGCCTGAACTCAGGGGTTCAAGACCAGCCCGAGCAACTTGGCAAGCCCTTGTCTCTACAGTAAAAAAAAAAAAATTAGCTGGGAGTGGTAACGTATGCCTGTAGTTCCAGTTACTTGGAAGGCTGAGGCAGAAGGATCGCCTGAGCCCAGCAGGTCAAGGCTATGGTGGCCGTGAGCATGCCACTGCACTCCAGTCTGAGCAACAGAGTGAGATTCTAACTCAAAAAAAAAATAATTAAAAGAAATGAACCTGTAATTAAGAACACTCCACCCTCACAAAGTTAAAAAAATAAAAATAAAAATAATAAAACCTGGTCCAGATTATTTCACTCAAACTGGAAGAAATGCCAATTCTATATATACCCTAAAAAACAGAAAAGGAAGGAAAAATGTTTTTGTTTTTATCCTTTAAAATAATCAGCTTGAAAATAATAATTAGCTTTACTGGGATTAAACAGATTTAAGGAGCTTTGCCACGTACGATACATACACCGTTGCCACAATCAACATAAAGAACACATTCATCAACCCAAAAAAGTTTGTTCATGCACATTTGTAATCCATCTCTCTCCCATCCTCCATCCCCATGCAAACACTTACCTGCTTTGTGTCATTATAGATGAGTCTGCAGTTTTTAGAATTTTACATAAATTGATTTACTCTTCTTTGACCTTATTCAGCATACTTATCTTGAAATTCATCCATTCTGTTGCATGAATCACTAGTTCCTTTTGATTGCTGAGTGGCATTCCATTAAATGGATATGCTAGAATCTGTTTATCCATTTACCTGTTGATGGATATTTAGATGACTTACCATTTTTGCCTGATACAAATATAGCTGCTATGAAGATTTATGCACAAGTCTTTGTAAGGACATATGATGCCATTTTATTTCTCATGAACAAATACCTAGGAGAGGAATATTTGGGTTTTATGGTTAAATGTTTAAAAAACTGCCAAACTATTTTTTTTTTTTTTTTTTGAGTTGGAGTCCCACTCGATCGCCCAGACTGGAGTGCAGTGGCCGCTGAGCCCCGGCGATCCTTCCGCCTCAGCCTTCCGAGTAGCCGGAACTACAGGCGTGCGCTACCACGCCCGGCTAGTTTTTTTTTTTATTTATTGTAGAGATGAGGTTTCACCTGCCCAGGTGGGTCTCGAACCCACGGGCTCAAACTATTTTTCAAAATGGTTTTCCATTTGGCAATACACCCACAACAGAGAGTTACAGTTTCTCCATATTTTTTCCAACACTTGATATGGCCAATATAAAATTGTATGACTTTGGAAAATCACTTGCCAGTTTCTTATAAAGTTAAATATACATTTATCCTACATCTCCGTAATTTCCTCTCTGTAGAATATATACAAGAGAAATGAATGCATATGCTCATCCAAAAAGAGTTTTACAAGAATGTCCACAGCAGCTTGATTCACAAAAGTTCAACACTGGAAGCAACTCAAATGTATATGGACAGAATAATGGATAAACAAATTATAGTATATTCATATTTGGAAACTTAAAACAAAGGATGAACTATTTATACATACAACAAGATGGGCAAATCTCAAAAAATACTATGTTGAATGAAAAAAGACGGACACAAGAGTATATGCTTTTTTATTTCATTTACATTAAGTTTAAATAGGCAAACTAATCTACAGTAATAGATACCAGAATTGTGGTTGCCTTTGGAGGGTGAGAGAAAATTGATGGTCTGGAAAGAAACAGGAAGGGGTTTTCTGGGGTATAGAAATCTTCAACATCTTAATCTGTGTGGTAATTATATGCATGCATACATATTTTTAAAAATTCATTTAGCTGTACATGTAAGATTAGTATATTTTGTTGTATGTAAATTGTGACTCAATAAAATGCTGTTTGCATAAAACAGAAATCCTGTATTTGGGAATCAGTTCTAAAAAGAAAAGAGAGAGAGAAAGAGGGAGAAGAAATAGAGGAAGAGAGAGAGGGAGGGAGAAAGAGGAAGACAGAGAGAAGGAAGGGAAAAAGCATACTTACAATTACATGGTTTTCCAGAACAGTCTCTAAATATATCTGCTGTCCAGGCATTCCAGTCAATGTAGCATTTGCCCCAGATTTTTTATTATTAGTAATTTGGTAGACTTCCATGTTATACCTCCATCTTCTACCATGATCACACCTAATATTATGTGAGATACATATGTAGTGAACAGAATTGTCACTTTGATGTGTATTTAAATCTAAGAAACAAATCAGTCGCATCTTACGTCTCTCTAATTCTTTCCAAGCTAAAATCTCTTATCCAAGGAAAGCATATGCTCTTTGTTAAAATATATATATAGGTAAATCTTAATCATGAGGATCTAGGGAGATCCAATTTCTCCAATTTAGAGTGGTGGAGAGAGAAAGACCTTACACTGCTGTTCCTGGCATACCAGCTAGTCGTATTATGGCCCGTGTCATAGCATGGAATATGCACGAAACTGATAGGTTGTCCACTGGCAGGCTCTTAGGTGTAAATAAAAAACGTGCATAAAATGAGAACTAAGAAGTCCTGCTATAGATAATCTAGAGGTTAGAAAGGTTTTCCTACAGTGGTTTGGTCAGTTTTTATACGGTACAAAGCCACAGCAATATATTTTATTATTTTGGAACACTTTTATATTTTTGCAATAAACACTTTCAGTCGCAGTAAGCTCAAAAAATACAAGTGCATGGCGCCCAACAAAGTTGATGATGAACATGCATTTTGTACAAACTGTCAACATTTATCATCCACTGGGGGATGTGGTGGAGAGAGAAAGACCTTACACTGCTGTTCCATGAGGATTTTGAAAAGCAGAAGATAAAAATCTATGGAAGATGCATGAGGACTTGCCTTCAAAGGTTGTGCCTGGCAATTACCATCATTACCATTACAGAGGTGGTGTTTACACTTCATTCTGTGAACCATGACTTTTCACTTATATCAAAAGTAATTTAGCTTATTTTTTAATTCCAATATTTTGTGCACAAAGTAGTAAAGCAATACTTAGCAATGCATTGGTTCCAACAGCAAAAGAACAATTTTACTCACAGTGAAATGATAAGAGCTTTATACCAGTGTCATTAAATGTTTCAAACAGAAAGTCATTTAAGTTATTCCAATAATTTGATTTTTGCATCCAATGTATCAAAGTAAAGCTGTTGAAATTTCCTTCTGTCAAAGATAAAATATCAGCCGGGCTCGGTGGCTCAGCCTGTAATCCCGCGCCTTTGGGAGGCTGAGGTGAGTGAATTGCCTGAGCCCGTGGGTTTGAGACCCGCCTGGGCAACTTGGCGAGACTTCATCTCTACAATAAATAAAAAAAAATCAGCCGGGCGTGGTAGCGCGCGCCTGTAATTCCAGCTACTCGGAAGGCTGAGGCGGAAGGATCGCCCGAGCCCAGCAGGTCGAGGCTGCAGTGGCCGGGAGCAGTCACTGCACTCCAGTCTGGGCGACAGTGAGACTCCAACTCAAAAAAAAAAAAAGAAAAAAGAAAATGTTCACAGTGGATTCATTACTATCGTAAGCCACTTAGATTGAATGCAGAGTAGTATTTTAAAAGCTTTAACACTTCT
>CAUYQG010080866.1:0-29835 GCA_963574415.1 Tarsius wallacei | reverse complement strand
CAGACTGGAGTGCAGTGGCCGCTCCCGGCCACCGCAGCCTCGACCTGCTGGGCTCCGGCGATCCTTCCGCCTCAGCCTTCCAAGTAGCTGGAACTACAGGCGCGCGCTACCACGCCCGGCTGATTTATTTATTTATTTATTTATTGTAGAGATGAGGTCTCGCCAAGTTGCCCAGGTGGGTCTCGAACCCGCGGGCTCAGGCTATCCACTTACCTCAGCCTCCCAAAGGCGCAGGATTACAGGCTGAGCCACCGAGCCCGGCTTCATTGTGGTTTTAATTTGTGTTTCCCTAACAATTAGTGATGAGCATCTTTTTACATGCTGTTGCTATTTGTATACCTTATTTGGAGAAATGTCTGTTTAAATCCATTGGCCATTTTTAGTTGGATTTTGTTGTTGTTGTTGTTGTTGAGTTGTGAGAGTTCTTTATATATTCTGCATATTAACTTATTTTTTTAATGTCAAGTATTTCTTACTTGGAATTTTATACTTAAGGTCAAATGACCACAAATAAAAAAATTTAAAATAATCAATGATACAGTAAACACGAACCCTGTCTATTAATATCTATTAATAAATAAACTTAATAATTTAATTTTTTGAAAGTGACCAAGACATCTTTAAGAAGGCACATGTGATAAATATATTTTAAAACTATGGTTCTTATCTATGATTGAGATATTCTTAAGTATTTCAGATAATCAAGAGTAACATGAAATCTTCAAAACAAAATTAATTTTAAATCAATTTTATTTAAAAACAATATATAAATAGGCCAAATAACATTCAAGCTGATAGGACTGCAATCTTTTTAACAATATCATAGTCCAAAAACTAGTACTTATTGCTGATTTAGCTCACAGTATTACTCCCTTTCAAGCCATAGCTCATTCACTGGGAAACATTTTATGGGTACCTCTTATGGTCCTTAGAGATTCACAGAGCAATGGGCCATGATCCTGCCCTCAAGGAGCTTACAGTGTAGCTGGAGAGACACCAAACATCCAGAATAGACATGAGGAGCTGGCTCTAGGTCCACATAGAACCACCCAAAGCACTGGTATTGCAAGTGTGAGCCAATGCTACCGGCCCAAGTTCAGTAGTTTTTACTGCCAAACCAGTGTGGAAATTCAGATAGCATATAAACAGCTCCCCTTATACTACCTCAGTATCTATACTGATAAAACCATTCAGGCCCATTTTGAAATCTCCAGTTTGAATGCTGGGATATGGTGAAAGAGGCTCTCTCCAGTTTCCGCTGGAATTTTTCATGTGATAAAACAAAAAACATGTCAGAAGCAAAGTTCTTCAAATATGAATCTATACGGATTACTCTAAAATGCCTCCTAAACTATGGATAAATGTCATCATCAGATTTAAAGGTATTTACCACATAGGTATCAAAGGGGCAGGGAAATGGGAAGACAGTATCTAGATCATAAAAGAAGCTCTGTCCTCCACTTGAAATATGAAGCAAAACAACATGGTAATCCCAAAGGATTACAGGTCTATTTCCAGGTTTCACCCATTATTTTCAGATAGATATCTTCTTCCTCTCATTAGGTATAAAGACAGCTTAACACTCTTCTAAAGGATACTGGTCTTGGCTTTTGATGTATTCACAGAGTTCCAAGTGCTCTATTCACAGACTTCCAAGTGCTCAATTCACAATAGCTGCTGCTGTAGATACAGGTGCCCAGTGAGGGGCTGGTGGGCTAGAAGAGAGGAGTGCCATCCATCTCCTTTTGCCAGACAAAGGAAAGAGCTAGTTAGGGAGTGGCAAGGTGGGTGGAGCCTGGGACAGCTAGGTCAGTTTCCAGGTGGTAGAGCCAATTCTGGATAAAAACTTCTTATCACATATATGGTTTACAAATATTTTTTTCCCATTCTGTTGCATTTTCACTGTGTATATTGTTTCCTTTGCTACACAGAAATTTTTAAGTTTGACATAGTACCAGTAGTCTTTTTTTTGTTTCTGTTGCCTGTGCTTTTGGTGTCATATCCAAGAAACCATTGCCAAATCCAGCGTTATGAAGCTTTGGCTCCCTAAGAGTTTGATAGCTTCATGTCTCATGTTTAAATCTAACTCATTTTGAGTTAATGTTTGTATGTAGTATATAACTGAGAGCCCAAATTTATTTTTTTGTATGTAGATATCCAGTTTTCCAAACACCATTTGTTGGTGAGGGTTTATTTCTAGACTATCTATTGTGTTATATCGGTCTGTATTTATGTCCTTATGCCAGCACCATACTGTTTTGATTACTGTGGCTTTATAATATGCTTTAAAATCAGGAAGTGTGAGGTTTTCAGCTTGTTTGTCTTTCTCAAGATAGCTTTATCTATTTAAAGTCCTTTTAAATTTCATACAAATGTTAGTACTTTTTTTCTCATTTCTGCACAAAAAAAAAAAGTCATTGGGATTTTAATAAGGATTGCATTAAATCTGTAGATCACTTTGGATAATATGAACCTTTAAACAATATGAAGTTTTTCAAACATGAACACAAGATGCCTTTTTATTTATTTGTGTATCATTTAATTTCTTTCAACAATGTTTTATAGTTTTCAGTATATAAGTTTTTTACCTCCTTGGTTAGGTTTATTCCTAAGTATTTTATTCTTGTTGATGTTATTGTAAGCAGGATTGTTTTCTTAATTTTCTTTTTATTTTGTTCATTGTTAGTGAATAGGAACACAATTGATTTTTGTATATTTATTTTATATTCTGCAACTTTACTGAATTGGTTTATTCTAACAGGTTTCTTTGGGGGAATTTTTAGAATTCTTTATGTATAAAATTAAGGCATCTGTTTCCTTCTTGCTTTTTAATTGGATGCCTTTTATTTCTTTTTCATGCCTAATTGCTTTAGAGAGAGCTTCCAGTGCTGTTTTGAATAGAAGTGATGAGAGAAGATATTCTGCCCTTGTTCTTGAATTTAGAGGGAAAGTGTTCAGTATGACATGATCTGTGGGCTTTTAATATGTGGCTTTTCACCTGAGACACAATCCCCACCACTACACAATATGTCCATGTCACAAATACACATGTGTACCCCTGAATCTAAAATAAAAAATTAAATAAAATATATGCCTTTTATTATGCTGAGGTAATTTCTTTTCATTTTTGGTTTGTTGAGTGCTTTGATCATTGAGTGGATGTTAAATTTTGCCAGATACTTTTTCAGCATTCATTGAGATGATCATGTGGGTTTGTCCTTCATTCTGTTAATGTGGTACAAATACATTAATTTAGTTTCATGTGTCAAGTCATCCTTACATTCCAGTAATACAGTCCACTAGACTGTGGTATATAATCCTTTTAATGTGTTGATGTACTCAGTTTACTAATATTTTATTGAGGATTTTTGTGTTAATATTTATCAAAAATATTGGTCTGTAGTTTTGTTTTCTTGCAGTATTTCTGTCTAATTTTGATATAAGAAAAATATTGGCCTCATAAAATGAGGTTAAAGGTGTTCTATTTTTTTAAAGAATTTGAGAAGAATTGATGTTAACCCTTCTTTAGATGTTTGGCAGAATTCTCTAGTGAAGTTATCTGGTGCTGGGCTTTTCTTTGTTGAGAGGTTTATGATTACTAATCTGATCCCACTAGTCATAGGTTTGTTTGGATTTTTTTATTTCTACATAATTCAGCCTTGGTAAGTTGTACGTTTCTGTAAATTTATTTTGTTAGGTTATCCAATCTGTTGGCTTATGATTGTTCATAGTTGTCTCTTGTGATCTTTTTTTAATTTTTGTGGTATCAGTTACAAGGTCTCCTCTTTCATTTCTGATATTTGTTATATAAGGCTTTTTCTTTCTCTTAGTCAAGCTAAGGGTTTGTTAATTTGGTTGATCTTTTACCAAAAAAACAGCTCTTAGTTTTATTGCTTTTATCTATTGTTTCTCTGTTCCCTAATTTGTTCTTCCCCCCCGCCATAATGCTATAATCTTTTTTTTTCTGCTGCTAATTTTGGGTATAGTTTTTTTATATTCTTCTAGTTCTTTGAGATGTAAAGTTAGGAGTTAATTTCAGATCTTTTCTTTTTTTAACAGAGGCATTTATCATTATAAACTTTAGGTTTAGTACCGCTTTTGTTACATTCCATAAATTTGGGTATATCATATTTTTATTTTCATTTGTCTCAAGATATTTTTAAATTTCCCTTGTGATTTCTTCTTTGACCAATTAAGTGTGGAAGAATAGGTTGTTTAATTTCCAGGTCATGTAATTTTTTTAAAGAAATACCTTTGTTAGAGGCAGTTATTACAATATGCCTGAAAGAAAAACAGGTGCAAAGAGTTTTGATACCGTAGAGGTAAGTGAAAATTCAGGCCCCTTATATATGAGAAAATTTAGTATACCTAGCCCTGAGATTTTATAAGTGCTATAAATCTACATAAAGTAATCTTCCCCCTAATATTGTTTCTCCTATATATTTATAATATCCCTAAGATAAACAATCCCACCTTCATCTTTGCCTGCCCAGTTCTAAATGGTTCCAAGTTTCAGAGTCAAGTTCATTCCCACGTATGAATCAACTGTTTCTTATCCTGTTCAGATCTTTTGCTAATCATTACTAATGACCTATGGTCTCTGGCCACTGCATGATTTTTGAGCATTAGAACGTAATCACAGTTTATGGGGCTTATGGTTTTCTGTTTCTAGATTTAAAACTATGAGACATAATTTCTCGTGTCCATAGTCTAGAAGGAGGATTAAGATACATAAATTGTAGTATTTATCTCTAGGTAATATTCACTTATACACCGAATATATATAGTGAGCTATACCCAATTATCAAATAAAATTCTAAGCAATTCATAGAAGCAGAATTTTTATTTACAATAATGATGATACCACTTGCATTTATTAATTCTCATAAATTTTTAGAAAATCTTAGGGGAAAAGGCAGGGTTATATCTTATAGTAAATACTCAACATACGTAGATGTAATATTTGTGGTGTTAACTTTTGAAAGTAGCCCCATTTCAAGGACATGAAATAACGGACAATTTTGCAGGGAGAGAAATTTCAATAGTATGCCACACAAGCCTGGCTTGTTGGCATGCTAAAATAAGCCAGAGAGTATGAGGGATACTACTTGAGAGTAAATATCCTAATGCAAATGGATACAGTTATTTTCTACTGTAGTGGAATTAGCAAACCTGGGAAGGCATGAAAATATCAGGAGGAATTTCTCATGGATGTCAAAATGAGGACGTGAAGATTCAAAGAGATAAGTGAGGACACAAGGATCCAGAAAAATAAATGGTTTCCCAAACCTTGTCAGACCAAACTTTAGTAAAACGTGGACCAGAATCCTAATACCATGACTCTAGACCAAAAAACTTTCTACTACCTCATGCTACATCAAGCAAATATAAGCAAGTTTTGTTGTACTCAAAAAAGCTCTCTCAAAATCAGTGGGCTGAATCAAACACCATTCTGGCTCTAGGCAGATTAATTAAATCCAAATTGCATTTTGAAATGGGGAGCTGACTACAACCTAAGATGCATACCCTGGGGAGTGCTATCTCCTTAGGGTTGAATAACGAAGTGAGAATCTGAAGAGGAAATCAGAAACCTAGGGTATAGTGGGAGACTGTAACAAAATTTGGGAGTTTAGAGAAGCCACAGATTCATCATTTGCCTGGAAGTTTGGGGATTAACTTGTTAAGAGAAATTTACCAGATGAGACAAGACATGTAGGCAGAAGGGAAGTTAGAGAAATTCTGTAGGCAGAAACCTACAGAGAATTACTTCTGAGATATGACTGAGTAACTGAATGATTCCACCAATTGGATCTTATTTCTCCAGTGCCTTGAGAGTGGAAAAACATAGCCTTAGTTCGTATCTAGGATTAAATTGAGCTTGAAAAATGGAAGGTAAACTTAAAAAAATCACTTGATAACTTCATCTGCATCTAGTTACATCTTGGAACAGTGTATCTATATCTCATCTGATTTTTATGTAGGCAATTTCCCTAGACTCAGACTATTGTAAAATCAAGTGTATTTAAAAGTGCTTCCTCTGACTGTACAAAAGTAGGCGTGGACAAAGGGCAGGGATAAATATCAAAGAGATAAAAAAAAGACAGAGATATAAAGACCAGGACAAAGGCGTTTACTCTGTTCTGTATCGCTTACTTAACTATTGAACTATATTTTTTACCCCAATACAGTCTCCAAAACTGCAAATTCAACATATATAATGCTTAATAAAACATGTCTTTGCTACATCTGCTCCTTCTTCTGTATTCCTATCTTGGTGAGAAGAACTAATATTTACCAGTCTCCCAAGTTTAAAAAAAAAAACACAAAAACTAAACTTGCCTCTCTCCCTAATCCCACATCCAGTGCGTCATACACCCCTTTGGATTCACTACCATTAGTCTAGCTGAGGTCGTCATTCCTTCATTTATTGCAATAGTTGCCCTACTGGTCTTTTCCTCTAATGCAGCTCCATCCATTCCACACTACTGCCACAGTAATCTTTTTAAACAAAAATATGGTCCTGACAATTACCTATTTAAAATCTTCAGGAAAATATCAAAATTTTAAAAATACAGTTTAGAGACTTCTATTTATTGTAATTTGGGTGATTCTCATGACCATGTTTAAGTGCATGGTCTCCAAAGTAGTCTAGTTTACATCTAAATCACACCACATTGTGTGCCTTTTGAAAGGCTATTTAACCTTTTTGGTATTTTCTCTCATCTGTAAATGAAATTATTAAACATACTGAATATGTTTGAAGAAATTTTTTGAAGGAGGTGGAAACATGAATATCAAGCAAAAAATTATGATGAATTACCAAGTAGAATTGTAAAACTACCAGATAAAATATAAATTTGAAAATTCTGAAATTTACAAAATAAATGTTTTAAGTTTAAAATGAAAAAAAAAAACTTCACAAAAAACTAATCAAAATTCAGCAATATATAAAAACATCACACAACATGACTGAGTTGGATTTATCCTGAAACACATAAAGATTGACATAAAATTAAGAAAATAATTAACTACATTAATTATAAATCATAATTACTCTAATGAAAAAGAAAAATATTTGATACAATTTAACTTCCAATCAGGAAGCATAGAAAACCAAGGAGCATAGAAAACTATCCAGCAGGGCTCAGTGGCTCAGCCTGTAATCCCACGCTTTGGGAGGTTGAGGTGAGTGGATTGCCTGAGCTCGCGGGTTCGAGACCCACCTGGGCAACTTGATGAGACCTCATCTCTACAATAAATCAAAAATTAGCCAGGTGCGGTAGCGTGTGCCTGTAGTTCCAGCTACTTGGAAGGCTGAGGAGGAAGGATCGCTGGAGCCCAGCAGGACGAGGCTGCGGTGGCCGGGGCAGCCACTGCACTCCAGTCTGAGTAACAGAGTGAGACTCCAACTAAAAAAAATAAGAAGAAGAAAGAAAACAAATAACCCAATTTTTTAAAAAGGACAAAAAATAATAGTCAAAAATAGAGAAAAATAAACATTAAAAAATGCTCAATTTCAGAAAAGTACAAATTAAGTCTGTACCAAGAAACCAGTTTACACACATCAGATTAACAAAAATTTACAAGTCAGAATTATCAAGTGTCAACAAAGATAGAGAACAGGAATCTTATAATATATAACTGAGTTTGCAAAGAGATAGAACTGCTTTGGAAAATGATCTGACATTATCTGATGTATAGCACACTTTCCCTATTTGTCAACAATTTTAAAACTATTTTGTCTGGGCTCAGTGGCTCGGCCTGTAATCCCAGCACTTTGGGAGGCCAAGGCGAGTGGATTGCCTGAGCCCACGGGTTCAAGAACAGCCCAGGCAACTTGGTGATACCTTTTTACAATAAATAAAAAATTAGCTAGGCGTGGTAGTGTGCGCCTGTAGTTCTGGCTACTTGAAAGGCTGAGGCAGAAGGATCACTGGAGCCCAACAGGTCAACACTGGAGTTGCCATGAGTGTGCCATTGCGCTCCAGCCTGGGCGACAGAGTGAGACTCGAACTCCAAAAAAAAAACCAAAAAAACTATTTTTATTATTCTCTTTTCAAACATTAATTATTTGCTTTAAATGATCATTTCTGAAAATGTAGAGAAGACAAACAGAAATTGTCCAAATAAGTCCCTCTAAGACTTCAAGTGAGTCAGTTCTTCAATTTACCACTCATTCTCCTACCAACCTTTAGTTCCTCACCTAGAGACTGGCATATCCAAGAAGAGGGAAAAAAAGAAGGAATAGTAAATTGCTATTTTCCGTGAAAGTCTACATGGCTTAATCTGAAAGTGTCTATAGATTCTATTTCCCCTCTAGGTCTTGCAATCCTGAACTGAGCACGAAAGGGAGAAGTCAACCATTGACAGGAAGAGAGTGGTAATGTATCAGTGCTTCAGTCTGCAGAAATTCCAGTAATTACACTGTCTCTTAGACACTATTTGGGAGTTAAATATAGGCACATTGTCCTGTCCATGGTTAAGGGCTCGTTTTTTCAATCAGGGGAAGAAAAATCCAGAGACTTTTTTCCCTTTTCATACTCCAATAGGAATGTTTCATTTGGCTGAGTGAAGTCCCACTAAAAGGCAGCTATTTCTCCATTATTTCTACCTCAGCTCTGAATTCCCACAGCTCTTTGTACCACCATCAAGACACTTATCAGAGCGAAAGGGATATGGCCGATTTCTATCCTGCTAAATTGTAGACCTTTTCTGGGCATCCTCACATCCCTTAACACAGGGCCTCAGAGGTAGTTTGCAATAAATTGATGCTCTTTGACTTGAACCTATTCAGCAAATACCACAACTCCAGATGGCATAACTAAATGACGGAGTCCAATTTCTGACTCTTTCCTAGTAAAGAACAGTTTGCTAACAAAGGCTTTTGAGTCATATGTATCTCCTAAAGCAAAGCCCCTAAGATGGAAAGTAGCATCCTAGATTCTCAGATGAATCTGAATCAATTCTTATCAGAATTTAGCTTTTGTAAAATCTCACAGTTTTTTCAGCCTGTGACATAATCTCTTATCAGGTAGATGATACGTGAAAGCAAATTAAATGCCTGTTTAAGTAACATCATAATAAATGTTTTAAAGAGAAAAACCATATGTAAAAAAAAAAAAGGGATCAACATATCTTTATCCTCTTTTTTTCTAAAGAGATTTTCTGCTTTTCAAGCTGATGCCATGAGTTTACCAAGGAAAATGGGGTGTGTGGGTATCACCTTGAAATCAAATTAAGCAAATGGTGCCCTAATGGCCTAAAAGAATTAATATACCTTCTACACATGAGCTGTTTCCTTCAGAGAAATAAGATCCTTATTAATTTGGACAAAAAAATCATGAAAAAAAGGGCAGGTATAAGAAATGTTATCCCCCTATTGGGAATGGAGCAAGCAAGACAGGAAATTGAAATGACTGACCTTTGTCATAGAGGGAGACATGTGTCAGAGCTAATTACAGAGACCATTTTGGCTTTTATTTTAAATTGTCAGACTTCTGCAATTAGAAATCACTTATGCTCTCAGTGCTATATTAATTTGTACTTAGATCAAAGACTCAGAGACTATCATGCCTAGAAGTGACCTTGGAGGCCAAACTCTTCATTTTTCAGATGAGGAAACTGATACCCAGAGAAGTGATAAAATTTGTTCAGAGTCAAAGTCGTACATGCACCCAAGAATCAAAGTTTGGCTTAAGTCCAGTAGTTTTTCCTTTGGTGATGCTATGTTTCAGAGAACAGTTACTTACATTAATTTCTTTTTAAAATATTTTATGTAATAAATGTATTGCACAAATGTTAAAGTATGTTATAAAATTTTAAAATAGGCTTACCTCATGCACCAATGTTTCCAGGACTTCTTTTCTGATATTAACATGTGTCCTCAAATACATACATGAATACACATGCCACCACTGGGTGACCTTCCCTCCTTAGGGTGCCTGTAATACTCAGTGCATCCTTGATCTTTGCATTAAAGACATATATAAAGATCTATTTATACACCTGTCACCCTTACTATATATTTGCTTATTGAGGATAAAGACTGGGTCTCATTCAGCTTTGTATTCCAAAATGTTAATACAAAGTAAATCTATTGAAAGAGTAAATGATTTATAATCTGCCCATTACAAGACAAGCATTTTACAAATGATCCTTGACAATGTCGAAGACTAATTAGTGTTTTAGGTGATTTAACAAGCAACATGCCTTGGGTCTTCTGAAGAAGGAACTCTGAACAAGGTAACAGATAACAGCATCTCCTCTCTGTCTCAAAGAAAAATCATTCAATGGTTTTGTCAAATCCAGCTCCTCTCTCTGAGTATGAAATCCTAACACACCTTCTGAGCATTATGCCATTAGTCACTCCAAATCCTTCATTTCTCCACTTATTAGTTGCCCTCTGGCTACCTGTAAACAAACTTAAAGCTTTTTGTTGCCCCATGTCCCGCACAAGCTAACAGTATATTTTTTTCACTTTCACTAGAGTTGTTTTCACTACCTATCTCTACTTACTGAGTGTTTACTTTTTCTTCCTCTCCTTTAAACTTGGCACATAAACAAATGAATGACTATAAGAACTTCAAAGGCTAAGCGTCGTGCAGTTGAACCACCAGGTTCAATTGCCTTAACTCGACTCAGTTTGTTTCCTGGGCACCTTCAGTTCTCCGTGGCTCCTAACCTCGAATTCACCGCAGCCCCTTTAGTTTACCACAACTGAAGATTGGTCCTTACTCCTTTACTTTGATCCTGCTTTTGGGTCATATTTAATTCGGAAGAGTGGGGAGCAAGATGGGCAGAAAGTTGTCTAGCCACGCTGATAAAAACTCAGTCTTACATAACTCAGGTTTCAGGTCCCTAAGCCGAACCACAGTTTTTCGTTTCAGGCTTCTTTGAAAAGTTGGTCCCAGAGCCACCACAAATACGATCAGAAATAAAACCTCATCAAGGTAAAATAAAAAAAAAGTTAAGGTAGAAAATTTATGAAATTGGTTCATTAATTTAGAAAGCCAGAATATCTTCTGAAATACCAGCAGAAAGCTCTCTCACTATCCTCTCTAACCCAGGTCAAGCTGAAGACTCCAGAACTGTTGTGTGTGATCCAGGCACTCCCAGAGAACAGATGTTCCTGGTAAGTGAAGCTGCCTTCTCCCATCTTCTCGTGGATCTTTCTCTCCTTCCTGCAGCTGTAACTCTTGCGCTACTTTGCAACTGAAGTCCAAAGCTGTCTTTACTCCAACCTCATCAGCTCTTCTGGGATTTCGGGTCATGGGGCCATCTGTTTTATCATGTGAGCCGCTCTCCAGGGCTTTAGGGATCCCATCATAAACACGGGGATGGCCAAATCTATTTCCTTGGCCTGTTGGAAATATCGGCAGTAGCTGTTACCTGTCAACTAGGAAAAGTATAGTTTGCTAAAATCCCAAGTTAGGCACCTAATTATCCATGTGAACTTGCCAAGGCCCTTAACCTTAATGAGCCTTCGTGTCTCAGCAGAAAAAGCAGATATAATAATACCTAGGTATAATAATACCTGATCTATAATAAGTAGAAAATGTTTACTTATTATACATACCGGCAAGTGATACATGCTAAAGAAATAGTTGTTATTTTAGTTTTTTACCATTTCCAATGTTATTATTTACTTTAGCAGTCATTTACCCCAAGTGGAAACATTTGTATATCTTCTCTGACTTCTGCCAAGATACGTGACTTCAGTGGATACAGATGCCTTACCAAATTTATAAGTCCTGTAAACCATTTGTCAAATTTTCTCTCTATTGTCCATTTCATCCATTGTATGATTTTAGCTCTGCATAAGATTCATTCAATAATTTATGGAATAATTATTATATGTCTACGATGTACAAAGTGTTATGCTAGCCACTAGAGATAAAAGCTGTAAATAAGGTAAACAGTATCACTGCCTTTGTGGAGTCTAGACGACTGAGGAAGGATTAACAGGAGAGAGTGAGTGTTCCAACCAAAGTGAACTGCTCATGGGAAGAAGCCTGTGTGCCCCGAGGATTCTCCTCTGCTAATAATTCTGGTTCCACTGCTAGCACACAAGGTACAGCTGCAGTCTGGGCTACTGAGTAAGTTGATATAGCAAAAGTGCTGAGCTGCCATTGAAATCTAAGAAATGTGAAACAGGACCCTTGTAGATACCAGTAATTATAACACTGGCTTTATTCTTATATGACGGTGGCCATTTATGGTGGTATGGTAACAGGTAGAATAAAGACTGCTCGGTTCTCAAAAAACTCAAGATAACCACGCTATACATTCCTTGTGTGTATTCAAATTTCTTGTCTCCCTTACTCGAACAGGGCATATATTGGTAGAGAATCTGGCCTGAGTACCACAAGAACATCATAAAATTCATGGCTTTTGCTTCTTCTTCCTTTTATTTAATGAACTTCAAATGAGTTTCATGACGTTGATTCTCTGTCAGCCCCTTGACACATCTTAGTGGCAGAGGAACATGGATACTGTGTGGAGCAGTTCAAGGATTTAGACTTTAAGCACAAATACAAAAATAAATGTCCAGCCTCAACTCCAAACTTTCTGACCTACTCTGAGAGGGTAGAAAGCACATGGTGCATTTGAAGAAAAAAGAAGCCAGTAGGGATGGCAAGAGTAAGAGCATGGAGAAGCGAGTGACAGGAGACAAACTGATGAGGTAGATAGGCCAGGACCAGTTTGCATAGGACACACAGGTCATGTCAAAATAAAACGGGATCTCACGAAAGACGATGAGAAATATACTCTATCTTTTTGAAAGGTTAAAAAAAGCAAATGCATTCAAAGAGTAAAAAAAATCTCAGAATGGCAAACATCCTGCCAGAAAAAAAAAAAAAAACACCTCAATATAGAAATGTGACTGCTATGACATCACTTTGATCAGTAACTGAAGAAGACACAAGGAAAACATTGGACTCCTATGTATGTGCCATTCACTCAGGGAGACAGAGTTTCGCTGAGTCCCATGAGATGGGTTTGGAGTAGACCTGGAAGATCACGTGGCTTGGCTCCCTGCCAGCAAGTGAATGAGACAAGGAGTCAGGCCAAACTGAAGAGATGGCTTTAATGTTGTCACAGAAAATGCTAGTGTGTCTGAACATACATATGTGTGTGTGTATGTGCACATATGCATATCTGTGTATGTATGCATGCATATATGTACACACAAACATCACATGTATATGTATTTTTAAACACCAGGGGATCAATAGAAAGAGACCAAATGACTTGTTTACGAAAAGAAACTTAAGTGGGACAAGAAAGGTATTCTTTTAACAAAAATGTATTTTGTGGCTTCTATTTTCTAATCACCCTTTTAAATGACAAACTATACAGCAGGAAGTAAGACGCAAAACGTCTACCCTCATCAGGGGTGGAGGGAGGCAGATAATGAACCTGTACTCAAGTACATATATAGGACGTCAGATCCAATAAGTACAATGGAGGAAAATGAAACAGGGAAGAGAGAGGCAGAGAGTTGTGGTCAAAGATGCCCTCACAGATATGATGTATTTGAATGGCATCCTAAAGGAAGAAGGGAGCCCACCATGTGGATATTGAGGCTTCTAAATTGGAGCAGGAAAAGCAGCCCCAACACAGAAGTGTGCTGCCAAAAGGCACAAGAGGTCAGAAAGGATCAGTGGCCCAGCTCATCCTCATTAAGGAGCTTTATTAAATTGTTTGGTGGACAGTAAGCAATATCTGATCTCCATTTCCTCACACAACCCTTCAGTAAAATCCTTACAGTTGCTTCTCACAACCAGAGTGGGCACAGTAAATTGCCGAGTCCTGTTTTACTGTTGTCTTGGGCTATACCCTCAGGCTATTCAAGGAAGGCCCAAAACATCGGTATTAAAGTAACCTACAATCAAAGGAAGACATATGAGAAGACAAATTATTCATGAAAATAATTCTGCCGGGCTCGGTGGCTCAGCCTGTAATCCCAGCGTTTTGGAAGGCTGAGGTGAGTGGATTGCCTGAGCTGGCGGGTTCGAGACCCGCCTGGGAAACTTGGCGAGACCTCATCTCCACAATAAATCAAAAATCAGCTGGGCGTGTAGCGCGCGCCTGTAGTTCCAGCTACTTGGAAGGCTGAGGCGGAAGGATCGCCGGAGCCCAGCAGGTCGAGGCTGCGGTGGCCGGGAGCGGCCACTGCACTCCAGTCTAGGCGACAGAGTGAGACTCCAACTCAAAAAAAAATGAAGGCCAATTTGTAGTTCTTTCGGGAATCGCCACACTGTCTTTCAAAGAGGCTGCACCAGTTTGCATTCCCACCAGCAGTGTAGAAGCGTTCCTTTTTCTCCGCATCCTCGCCAGCATCTGTTGTTGTTTGTTTTATTAATGATGGTCATTCTGGCAGGGGTTAGGTGGTATCTCAGTGCGGTTTTGATTTGCATTTCTCTGATGATGAGGGAGGCTGAGCAAAAACATGGAATCAACTGCCCATTGGAAGAGGACTGGATAAAAAAATGTGGTACAAATGCACATTGGAATATTATGCATCACAAAGAAGGACAAAATTATGACCTCTGCAGCAACTTGGATGGACTTAGAGTCTGTAATAGTGAGTAATCTACCACAGAAACAAAGAATCAAATATCACATGTTCTCACTCATAAGCAGACCTTGAACAACTATCGTAATACTATAAGAAAGGAGTTGGCAGTAGTGGGAACCTGCCAGGGGAAGGCAGGGGCAGGACTGGCAGTAGTGGGTAACTGCCAGAGGGAGATCACCTCATCAACAAGGGTGGCTGCAAAATGAACATTTGTATACCTAACTTGGGATTGTACCCCACATATTTACAATTTTAAAAAGGGACCAAAAAAAAAAAAAAAAAGAAAAGGAAAGAAAATGTAAGGGCAGTCAATTTTAAGCAAATAAAAATAAGGACAGGCAACTAGATTTGAGTTGCAAAATCCAAACACCTAGAAGAAATTTAGGATCAGTGGGGCTATGACACTGTAGATAGGACACATAGGCATGTACCTCAGGCTGGAAATTCTGCTCTAATTTGTTGTGAAATCTTAGTTAAGGCAATGACCACCTCTGAAATTGTTTTCTATTAAATATTATGCCGGTTTTGCTGGTTTGTTGAAATGACTACCTAATTTTAATACTTCCTTCTAATTGATTTCTGAAGAACTGGAATTAATGAACTCCTTTTCCTTCCCCCCCCCCACCCGCACTGCTTGGTGACACATCTCCAGTGCCCTCCTCTCCACTCTAAAAGTGTCATAAGATTGTGTAAGTTACTGATCATCTGGGCCTATCCACCCAGGAAGCTCTAGGTAAGACATACTGTACTTGAATTCTTACCCCATGTCCTTTTCTATGGAAAACACGTCTAAGTGTTTTCTAAGTCCTTCTTAGACATTCTGAAATTCCTCAAGCGGTCAAGTTCATAAGATTACTTGTTATGTCTGTGTTCTTACCTCCACCCATGCATCAGATACTGCTGCTTTATCTGTGTTGCTGGGTCAACCCAAATATGGACTCGGCCTTTTCCTTTGAATTTCCTCCAGAAAACCTATACACATGAGGCTCTTGTGAGCCTGACCAACATTTTTGAAGAAATGGAAGCCATGGATGATAGCACAGGAATTCAAGGTGTTTCATATTGAATATTTGATATTTTTATGTCAAAAAAATATTTTTATTATTTTTTAAAATGTGATTCAGTGAATCCCTTTCAGGGCATACCTCCCCTTCCCAAAATGCCCTTGCACTGGTGATCCCCTTCAATGCAATTGCTTCTTTGGACTAATTTCTTTTGCTACTCCATTCTCACAAGCAAGCTTTCCTCTCTTCTTCCTTATGCTCCTTATCAAGACATCTTCCTGAAAATGAGATTTTTTTCTCCATGAATTATTTTGTTCCTAACCATGCATCTCCCAAGTCTGTCAGGCATACTTAATTTTCTAGGCCAATGAGATATGAGAAAAAAAATGACGTGTTTAACCTCTTTGTTCCATCTTAAAGTAAACAGATCTGATTTCTCCTTCCTCTCTACCCTTTCTCTGTCATGCATGTTCACTGACAGATGTGGTGGTCATCTGTCTTAGACCTGGTTAATACTGAATGACAAAAATAAGGTAGAAGGATCTTGAACTCTGATGCTTTTCAGAAGCAAAACCACTAACCGTATAAGCTTGAACTTCTCTGTGAAAAAGAAATGTGTTTCTGTTTTGATTGATTTTTTAAATTAGGTATTTATTGCATGTAGCAAACATTACATTAACTTTATAATTAATCAATCATTATTTTTTGATTCATAACCATTGTGCATAGTTATGGGCTCCATGTGATGTTTTGATACACACATACAATTTGTGTATCAAATCAGGATAATCAGGAAGCCCATTATGTCAAACAGTTATCATTTCTTTGTGTTGGAAACATTCCAAACCTTCTCTTCTAGCTATTTTAAATACACAATAAATCACTGTTAACTATAGTCACCTGATTATGCTATCGAATGCCAGAACTTATTCCTTCTAACTGTATGTCTGTACCCATTAACTAACCTCACTCCTTCCTCCCAACCCTTCTCACACTCTGGTAACCATTCTATTTGCTATCTTCAAGAGATCAGCTTTTATTTTTTTAGCTCACACATAGGAATGAGAACATACAATGTTTGCCTTTCCATGCCTACCTTACTTATGTAATCCCTTCTATATTGCTGCAAATGACAGAAGTTCATTCTTTTTTGAAAGGCCAAATAGTATTCCACTGGGTATATATACCAAAATTTCCTTATCCATTCATCTGTCTATGGACACTGAGGTTGACTTCATATCTTGGTTATGGTGGATAGTGCTGCAATAGACATGAAAGTAGAGAAATCTCTTTGATGTACTGATTGCCTTTTAAAAATTTTTTGGATATATACCCAGCAGGAGGATAACTGGATCATATTATAGATTTATTTTTAGTTTTTCAAAAAAAGACTCCATACCATCTTCCATAGTGGCTGTACCAATTGACATTCCCACCAGGTGTGTACTAATATTCTTCATGTCCTCACCAGCAGTATTTTTTGTCTTTTTGATAGTAGACATTTTAACTGGGGTGAGATATCTCATTGTGGTTTTCAGTTGCATGTTTTTGATGATCAATAGTTTTGAGTGTTTTTCCTGTGCTTGCCAGTTACTTGTATGTATTTTTAAAATAAATGTCTATTCAGATCATTTGCCCATTTAAAAATCAGATTATTTGTTGTTTGTTTGTTGCTGTTGTTTTCACTATTGAGTTGTTTGATTTCCTTATATACTGTGGTCATTAATCTCTTGTGGGGTGGAGAGTTTGCACATATTTTCTCTCATTCTATAGGTTGTCTCTTCACTTTATTGATTATTTACTTTGCAATGCAGAAGCTTGAGGTAATGTCACTTGCCTAATATGTGCTTCTGAGGTAAAAAATCTTTACCCAGAACAGTGCCTTGAAGGGTTTTACCAGTGTTTGCTTATAATGGTTTCACAATTTTAAGTCTTATATGTAAGCATTTAATTTATTTTTATTGCAATTTGTATATGATGAGAGATAAGAGCCTGGGTTTATTTCTCTGCACATGGTTATCAAGTTTTTCCAGTACTCGTTATTGAGGACACTGTCTCCTTCCCACTGAATGTTCTTGGCACTTCTGTTGAAAATCAGTTTGCTATAAATATATGAACTTATTTCTGAGTTCTCTAGTCTGTTCCACTGGTCTATGTGCCTGGCTTAATGCAGGTACCTTGCGGTTTTGGTTACTACGGCTTTGTAGTATATTTTGAAATAAGTCAGTGTGATGCCTCCAGCTTTGTTATTTTTGGTCAAGATTATTTGGCTACTGTGAGGTCTTTGTGGTTTTATGTGAATTTTGTAATTGTTATTGCTACTACTTTGAAGAATGTTATTGGCATTTTATAAGAGATTGCATTGAATCTGGTTATTTTCACAATATTAATTCATCAACTCATGAGTATGGAATGCTCTTCCATTTTTTGGTGACCTCTTCAATTTCTTTCAATAGTGTTTTATAGCTGTCCTTGCAGGGATCTTTAACCTCCTTGGTTACATTAATTCCTAGATAAATTTTTATGCTATTGCAAATGAGATTGACTTCCTGATTTCTTTTTCAGCTAGTTTATTATTGGTACATAGAGACACTACTGATTTTTGTATGTTTGTTTTGTACCCATCAACTTTACTAAATTTGTTTCTTCATTCTAAATGTTTTGATGGAGTTTTTAATTTTTTAAAACCCTTTTTTAAATATATAAGATCATGTTTTCTGCAGTCAGGGACAATTCAACTTTCTCCTTTCCAAGTGTATGTTATTATTATTATTATTATTATTTGAGTCAGAGTCTCACTCTGTCACCCAGGCTGGAGTGCAGTGGCATGCTCAAGGCCACAGCAGCCTCGATCTGCTGGACTCAGGCAATCCTACTTCAGCCTTCCAAGTAGCTGGAACTTCAGGTGTGCGCCACCATGCTCAGCTAATTTTTTTGTTTATTGTAGAGATGAGGTCTCGCCACATTGCCCAGGCTGGTCTCGAACCCATGGATTTAGGCAATCCTCTTGCCTCAGCCTGCCAAAATATTGGTAGTACAGGCATGAGCCACCACTCCCAGCTGGATGTTCTTTTTCTTATATCCAAGTGCCTAATTACTCTCGCTAAGACTTCAGTACTGTATTAGATGAGAGTTTTGACAGTGAATATCCTTCTCTTGTTCAAATTCTATGTTAGCTATTGGTTTGTTATATTTGGTCCTTACTGTGCTTAGGTATGCTGTCTCTAAACCTAGTTGGTTGAGGGTTTTTATCATGAAGGGATGTTAAATTTTATCAGAAGTTTTTTCTGCATGTATTGAGATGATCGTATGGTTTTTGTTCTTCGTTTTGTTGATGTGATGTTTTATATCTATGGATTTGCAAATGTTGAAGAATCCTTGCATCCCTGGGATAAATCCTACTTAATCATGGTGAATGTTCTTTTTAATGTGCTACTGGATTCAATTTGCTAGAATTATGTTGAAAATTTTTGCATCTATGTTTATCAGGAATATTAGTGAATAATTTTGTTGGTTGTTATTGTGTGCTTGTCTGGTAACAGGGTAATGCTGGCCTTATGGAATGAGTTTGGAAGAGTTTCTCTCTTCTTCAATTTCCTGGAAGACTTTGAAAATAATTATTAGCTTTTTCTTTTTCTAATGTTTGGTAGAATTCAGCAGTAAAGCCATCAAGTAAAACTGATTTAATCTTGTCAATTGATCTATTTGTTTTCTGTACCTTCTTGGTTCAATTGACAGGTTGCAGGTGTCCAGAAATTTATTAATTTCTGCTAGGTTTGCCAATTTTTTGGTGTACAATGGGAGATTAAACATGGAATTTATTTATAAAAATTGTGTGTCTATTCTTACATGTTTAAACTTCAGTTACCTTCAAAGTACTCTCTGTTTGATGCAATACACTTATCAAGATGCTTTTTTCATTGCTCAAGACAGTTTTTGAGCTTGTCAATTTTGATGCCTTTGAAAGCTTCTGCCATTTAAAAAAAATTTTAATTTAAAGATGTGGGTACAGTTCAGGTTTAGGTACACAAATGTTCATTATGCAGGTACCCTTATTGATGAGGTGTGTCCCTGATCCCCCGACAGTTTCCCACTACTGCCATTCCTTTCCTGAGAGTGATAGTTCTCAAAAGAAAACATACGAACAGCCAACAGATATCATGAAAAAATACTCAGCTTCACTAGTAGTCAAAGAAATGCAAACTAAAACTACACTGAGATACCACCGTTTAACGTCAGGATGACCATCATCAATAACTCAAAAAACAACATGCTGGAGAGGATGCAGTGAAAAGGGAACTCTTCTACACTGTTGGTGGGAGTGCAAACTAGTACAGCCTCTGTGGAAAATAGTGTGGCAATTCCTAAAAGATCTAAAAATTGACCTTCCATATGAACCCACAATCCTCCTACTGGGAATATACCCTGAGGAACTCAAATCACTCTATGAAAAAGATACCTGCACATGTATGTTTATCTCAACATTATTCACAGTAACAAGAACACAGAACCAACCATGCTGCCCACCAAAAGAGACTGTATTAAAAAATGTGGTACATACACACGGTGGAATATTATGCAGTCATAAAGAAGGACAAAATCATGAACTTCACAGCAACCTGGATGGTTTTAGAGTCTATAATACTGAGTGATCTATCAGAAACAAAGAACTGAGTATCACATGTTCTCACTCATAAGCAGACCTTGAACTATTTTTTGTTTCATCTCTTCCACATTGGCAAAAACATTTCCCTTTGAGGATTTTAATTCATGGGAACAAAAAAAGTTGCTGGGGCAAGATAGGGTAAATAGGGAGGGTGGGACACGGGAGTCATGGGATCATGCTATTTTTGATCAAAAACCGTAGAACACTCAGCACGGTGTGGGCAGATGCGTTGTCATGGTG
Organism: Tarsius wallacei; assembly: GCA_963574415.1. Lineage (NCBI taxonomy): Eukaryota > Metazoa > Chordata > Mammalia > Primates > Tarsiidae > Tarsius > Tarsius wallacei. The sequence goes on along the minus strand of CAUYQG010080866.1, from coordinate 9,344 downwards.
GAAGAACCAGTCACATGGTTATTGCAACTTGGGATGTTTCTTCTGTAAATGGTGCTGTCATCTTCTTAAAACTTCCAGATAAAAACTTTGGAAGTTTGATCTGTTTGATATGGAGGAACAAATTCTTAGTGTGCTACAAAGGGCCTGCCTTCCAAAAGATAATCCAGTTTTATCAGTGGCCATGTCCTTTACATTGTTGTTCAAAGTAATTGTTAATGGTTCTTTGCATATCTGTAGCAATACTTGCATTGTCTTCCTTTTTTGTTTGTGATTTTTATTTGGATCTCTTATCTTTTTTTAGCTTGTTAGTCTAGCTAATAGTTTGTTTATTAAAAAAAAAAAAAAACCCAACTGTTGTTTTGTTGATCTTTTATATAATTTTCTCTCAGTTCTGTTTACTTCTGCACTAACCTTTATTATTTCTTTTCTTTTTCCAATTTTGGGATTTATTTTTGCTTTTCTGGTTTCTTGTAATGTGTTTCTGGTTGATTTGAAATCTTTCTACTGTTTTTATATAGGCATTTAGTGCTATAAAGTTTTCTCTTAGTACTGATTTTGTTGTATTCCATTTGATCTGTTGTGTTTCTATTTTCATTTGTTTCAGTACATTTTCATAATTCTATATTAAATTCTTCTTTGATCCATTGGTTATTCAGAAAAAGATTGATTCATTTCCATGTATTTCTATAGTTTCAAAACTTTCTCTTGTCCCTGATTTCTGGTTTTATTCCATTGTGATTAGAAAACAATATTTAATATGGTTTTAATTCTTTTATATTTGTTAAGACTTACTTTGTGATCTAATATTTGTTCTATCCTAGAGAATGTTCCAAGTGGTAATAATAAGAATGTGTATTTTGGAGTAGCTGGATGAAATGTTATATAAATATTTGTTAGATATATTTGGTCTAAATTCCAGTGGAAATTCAATGCTTGTTTGAGGATTTTTTTTTTTAATTCTTGGTGATTTGTCCAATGCTGAGATGGACAAATAGTTGTTAATGTCTCTAAATATTACTATACTGGAGTCCTTAACATCTAATAATATCTGCTTTATATATCTGGGTGTTCCAGTGTTGGGTGCATATATATTTAGTTGTTATATTCTCTTGCTGAATTGATTATTTTGTCATTATGTAATAACCTTCTTTGCCTATTTCATAGTTTTTTACTTAAATTCTATATTATCTAATATAAATATAGCTACTCCTGTTCTCTTTTAGTTTTTATTTGATTGGAATACATTTTTTCATCTCTCCTCTTTCAGTCCATATATGTCTTTATAGGTGAATTTAGTTTCTTGCAGGTGGCATATATTTGTATAATGTCATTTTATCCAATTGTCCTCTCTATATCTTTTGAGTGGGAAAATTAATCCACTTACAGTCAAGGTTATTATTTGTTGGTGTGTTTTTACCCTTATTCAGATGTTAATTTTTTTGTATGATCTTTCTTTATTCCTCCCATATTGTTTTCACTGTAGTTTCTTTTCTTTCTTGTGTATTTGCTGTAACAGTGAATTATATACTTTTGCATGTTTTCATGATGGTGATTATCAACTTTTCATTTTGAGATATAGAATTTCTTCTAGCATTTCTTATAAGACTAGTTTTATAAGACCAAATTCCCTCAATTTTTGCTTGTTTAGAATACACTTTATTTTTCTCTCATGTCTGAAAGATCACTTTGTTGGACATAATATTCTTGACTACCTTTTTATATATATATAATTTTAGCACTTTAAATATATCAGTCTGTTCTCTCATGGCCTGTAAAGTTTCTGCTGAGAAATTTGCTATTAGTCTAAGGAGGATTCTCTTTTATGTTACTTGATGTTTTCAATTGCTCTTTTAAAATTTTTATTTGTTTTTGACTTTTGACAATTTGACTATAATGTGCTTCAGAGAGAAGGAAAAACCTTCTGGGTTAAGTCTATTGGATACCTTTGAGATCTGGATCAAGACATCCATGTCTCTCCCTAGATTTGAGAATTTTTCAACTATTGTTCTATTAAATAAGTTTATAAGCTTTTTAACAATTTCTGCATCTTTTGGAACATCTATAAGGTGAATACTTTTTCACTCAATAGTCTTGTAGGCTTTCTTCACTCTTTTTATTCTTATTCCTCCTTTTCTTTAACTTAGTAATTCCATACAACATAGCTTTAAGATTTTTTCTTATGCTTGATCATGTGTGCTGTTGATGCTCTCTATTGGAATTTTTTTTTTTTACTTCATCCACTGAATTCCTTAGCTGCAAGATTTCTGCTTGATTCTTTTATCATATCTATTTGTTGAATTTCTCATTCACATTATTAATTGTTTTGCTGATTTCATTGACTGCATTTTCTTACATCTCATTCAGCTTCCTTAAGATCATTGTTTTAAAATTCTTCTCTAACCATTTTTCAATTTTCTTTTCTTGGGGTCTTACTAGAGAGTTATTTTCTTTTAGTGATGTCATATTTTATTTTTTCATGTTTTTTGTGTTCCTGCACTGATGTCTATTTATCTGGTAAAACAATTGCCTCTTTCAAACTTTCCAGAGTCACTTTAGTAGACAAAGACTTTCACCCGTATTTCTTATTTATTGTGCGGTTGGGAGTTCCACCTGCAGAGTGGGTCTTTCCAGTTTTGGAGAATGTGGTGACTCTGTTTCCAGGTAGGTACAGTGATAGAGTCTCCATTGTAGCCTCTTCAACTGAGTTCAATATCAGCAATAACTGTGGGTGCTTCAGTGACCTAAGTTGCAGAATTTGGTGGTGGGATTGTGTGTCATTCATATTTTCAGTGGCAAGGGTTTTGGAAGTCCTCATTTTTTTTATTTTTCTTACAATGAGAGACTTCCATCAGGGCATCCCTCTTGGTGTTGGATATAACACTATCTACAAGCAGCTGCCACAAATCTGAGTTCCAAGTGCAGATTCCTGTAGCAGCTGTGGGGTCAGCCCATACTCAGGGTCTCACAAACTTATTGTGGTATTTGGGTCTTGGAGCGCAGGTTTACTCTGTGACAGAATTGGATGTAGATTGAACACAGCTTCAGGATCTGTGACTGTAATATACTCCCCTAGAATCTCAAGTTCAAGAGATCAGGACATAGCTGTGAATCTACCCCAGGGGAAGAGGATATAGCTCTGGCCTGACTCTCCCTCCCCAGAGGTTTTCTGGTAGTTTGAACCTGGGTACCTGTATTCAGGAGTCCGAGCCAATAGGGCTCAATGTCAACTCATGTCTCTGGGGATGAGGCAATGGGTAGTGGCAACTCTAAAATCTGGCATACTGGGGATTTGTAGTGGCCGCAAATACCTCACATTGGCCAAGTATGGCTGTCATGTGGGCACCAGAGAGTAGGGAGCAGTATAGTGATGATTCCACTCTTCAGAGAGAAAGATGTCTCAGACTAAGGGGCTAGACCAGCTTCAGGGGAGCAGGATAACAGAGTTGTTTGACTTCTAGGGTGGGATGGTCTCAGCTCAGCCACTGCTCTGTTTCTCTGGGATGTGGAATACTATGTCAACTCAGCTCTGAAATTTGCAGTTGCTCAGCTCTGCCATGGCACTGATTTCCCCAGGGGGCAGTGTGCTGCTTCTCTTCAGACTCAGGGGAATGACTATTCTGGGAAGCCCAGATACCATTTGCCTGGGATGCGGGGCTCTGTCAAATCACTGTGTCCTTGGGAGGTTAGTGTGCTGTTTCAGCTCAGACTTCTCAGGGCAGTATGTCACCTCATCTGAGAGAGGTAGATAAAGCTATTCTGCCAAAGTATCCTTGCCCCAGGAGGGAACGCACAGCCTCAGCTCTGGCCCACAGAGGTGGGAGGGGATAAGGTGCACAAATTCTACTGCTGTTTGGCCCCATGAGGAAGGGTGTAACAGCCACTGGCAGCTGAGCTGGAAAATGTCGGGCCAGTGTGTGGGGTAATTCAATGGAAACTTAGCCTTAGGGATGAAAGGGTGGCATGGCTGTGTGCCCCACAGAGCAAGAAAAGTCCCAGCAATCGCTCCAATTTCAAGACTGTGTAGAACAATAGCTGTGAGGACTACAGGGAACAGAGTGTTACTCATTTTCTGGCAGGAGCAAAGCTTTGTGGACTCTGGGCAACTCTCTCAGCTGGACTTATCACCAGGGAGGACTGCAGGGGACCCAGTAGTGAGGACTGTAAGAGTCCAAAATGTGGATGGGGCCTGCTTGGATCCTCTTACTTACCTTTTCACCATAGCGAGAAATCCCTCCTGGTTTCCAGCTGAACTTGGCTGAGGAATGGGACGGTGGAGTCCCAGTGTTTCTTCTTATTCTGTATGTGGTTATTCTGAGTTTCTGTGCTTTCCAGGGTTTCTGTTCATCTTTTGACCTACTCTGGCACTTTCCTTTAGTTATTTTGATTAGAAGGCCGTTGCTTATTTATTGTTTTGGCTGTCTTTGTGGAAGAGATGAGCACCGTGGGCCTCTGGTCAGCCATCTTGTGGATGTCACAGCACTCAGTTTTTTTAGGAGCAAGACCTTTGAAACTCAAAATCCAGATGATGTCAATGGGCTATTTCCTGCTGCACCAACTCTATGCCTTATTTGGGGACATTAGCGGGGATTTACTAGCTACTTGAGTGAATTTATTGACTGGGGGAAGGGAAGTACACGATAAGACAAGCAATTCCCAGAAAACAGTGCCGTAATATGTTTAAAATCCAATTCAGCCACATTGCCAGAATGAGAATGTCCTCACTGAAATCTCAAAAGACTACTACAAGCTCAGCTATGAGAAGAAAACCTCACAACATCGCTGTTCTAGAATTTTTTTTTAACCCCCAGAAATGCATGTCATTTGAAACATATTAAAGATAATCGCAAATGTTGAATTGCCAAAAAGGAAAGAAAGAAAATAAAAGAAAATGAGAGAAAAATTAGTGAGCATACCATCTTCCAAGCCAACTAAAAACCAAATTTATGCATTCATTTGTTTATCCCTCTTGCAGCAGTTCAACAATATAATTTTGACACCTAAGATTTTTTTTTTTAAAGGAGAGATATAGCTATACCCTTTGATGGTTCCAGGACATTAAAAGTGTTTACCCACGAACAGTCTACTGAGGACAGATGAATACAGAAGTAGCATGAAGGAAAGCGAGTACTTGAACCTATTGCTTTTGTTTGTTTGTTGTTTACTATTCTTGTTTTGAAAATTGTATTTTCTCTTTTGAGCTAAGCAGGATAACGTATATTAAAGCAGAAGATGCTGAAGGAGTCCTGGTAACTAATCAATGATGATTAACAACCAGTCATCACAAATAACAATGAGCTGTGCATATCAATCTGTTCATCAACATTAGATCTGGGAAGAAAAAAAACGACATTAAAGTGGGCAGTGAAAAGACACATTTACTTTAAGTATCACATTTTGTCAAATGTGTGCCAGGGAGAGGGTTTTTTTTTTTTTTTCCACAAAAAGGAAAATAAAAATTATGGCATTGGAGAAGTACTTCCGAGATACTTTGCTTTTAGTTTGGCAGTTTCACATTACGATAGTCTTAGAAAATCTAAGAGTACTAAGAAACAATTTCGAATAAAAGCTACTAAGCTCTGTGGATCTGTGGTATATAGATCTAAATGTTATGGATAGCTATGACATTTCTCTTAGTCTGCTTCCCTATGAAAAGTAGTTGCTAAAGAAAGTAATGATAGAAGCAGAAAGCTTCTGGAAAGTACAGGTAGTCTACCAAGGCATAGATGAGACCTTACCTTCAGCTGTTCTGTTTCTATCTTTTGAAAAAACTGTAGACCATAAACTCATTTAAAAGTATAAATATGCTGATATATTAAAATAATTAAGAAAATATAAAGAAACAACTTGAAATTCAAAAAAAAAAGTTATAAGATGTCTATGTTGGTTGAGAAAGAGTGGAAAGTCATAAGGAACTAATGTGCTGGGATGACTAAGCCTTAGAAAGGTAAGTGTTTAAAGTAAGATGAATCATAATAAAAAATACTGATTATAAAAAAAAAAGTAAGACGAGACTGTAAAGAAACTCAAACTGTTAGCACATAAGTAAAATTCACTTTTAAGGCAGAATTAACACTTTTAAAATAATCGTTGACCTAAAGAAAAATGTACTTTTTTTTTTCATGATAAGAGAGAACACACAAGTGATTGTAAGGGATGAGGTCAAAGAACAGATATCCAATGAAGGACTAGTGTTACAAATAAGCAGAAAATCAGAATAACAGAAGCAGAAGTGAGCAGAAAATCAAAGTAATAGGCATACAAATAAATCAAGATATAGATAAGAACATTCTTAAACCGTATACATGTATACTATATATGTAATGAGTTGCACATAATTTAGCTGTATTATTATGTAATGATATTATATCTCTTCATATATACACACAAGCACAACTAAGTAGCAGTCAAAATTCAAAGGAAAATGAAACAAATATACACAAACATTGCTTTACACTTAAATGTAAGCTGAGAAATGTATTTAATTCCACAATAAAGAAGAAATCCTAACAGTATTTAAATATGAGTTTTAATTTACAAAGGAAAGACATTAGACAGGAATATGCAACATGAAACATCAAGACGTATGAAAAATAACAAAGTATGAAGGGAAAAATTTGGAACTCAAGATATCTAGAATGATCGCATGAAATTTCTATTAAAAGACATTGGAGAGTCTTTTAGATATGTGAGACTTAAATATTGTCCATGTATATGTTTTTCTCAAGAAAATGTCTGAAAAACATGAAAAATCAGTATTTTAAAAATAGAAAAATAAAAGCATAAAGTGAAAGGTGGTTAGTAACAACGGAATCTTACATATAAGTAGTTTTAAAATTTTTACATGAACAACAAATAGAAAAATCATCATTAAAATATATAATAATACGGCACAAGAAACTGAGAAAACTGCACTAAGGTGTATGATCTGCGGTTAGCTCGATGACATTTGAGAATATTTATGTAGAATGGAAAGCTGGGAAGAAGAGAGGAGGTTTTGAAGTTGAAGGACAATCTCTGTGGGAACAAGAGAAACTGTGGGGTGCACTGTAAGTTAACCAGGGGAGGCAGCAAATCAGAGACAATCGTTTGAGCTGCAGCAATGCCTGCAGTTCACCCAACTTCAGCTTATAAAAATGGTTACTCTTTCATTCCTACCTTCCAAATCTCATGCAGATTTGTTTGTGACCAGTTCTAACTTGAACAATCCAGGAAAGGCAATTTTTAAAAAACGACGTTTAGCTTAGCTAAGCTGATGCAATCCAAAGCCACCACAGTCCACAGATACACATATTTGAATTATCATGAACTTCTAAATAAAGATAATGGCAGACTTCACCTTACATGACCCAAATACTCCACACGCAACCAAAAACGTGCCAACTCTCACCTGAAAGAAAATATGAAGTCCCTTGATCTATCTTTGATGTTTCTCTTCTAGATCAATCGGATTCAAATTTAGCATGCTTTGACATAAATAGAAATATATAAGGTTAGCTATTATTAATTCATCTTATGTTAAGTGATAGGTAAATTGGAAGAAAGAGGAAAAATGGAGGAAAAAGTTGATTAATACATTCTTAAATATGTTCACATCAAAATAAGAAAGAGAAATTCATATTTATTACAACCCAGTTTTTGAAGTTTTTCAAGCCAGTTCTACAGGTAGCTAAATGACCAATTTGATAAGAAAAGTTGTTATCCCTTCCATCATAGAACTTCCATGTTTCCTTTGAACTCAGTGAACAATAGGTTGGTTGTGTTTCCTTACCTGCGGAGTGACTAAACCATCTAGGCTAGGATTCCCAGAAAAAGTACAAGCCACTCATTTAAATTTTAATTTCTGGTAAATAATGGTGTATCTTTCATTATAAATGCAGTTGACCCTTGAACAATACAGAGGTTAGGGGTGCTGGCTCCTCTCACAGTTGAAAATCCCTGTATAACTTCTGACTCCTCAAAAACTTAGCTATTCATAGACGACTGTTAACTGGAAGCCTAACTGACAACATGAACACTAAGTTAATACGTTTTATATGTTGTATCTGTGGTGTACTGTATTCTTGCAATAAAGCAAGCTAGAAGAAAGAAAATGCTTTTAAGAAAGTCATAGGAAGAGGAAATATACTTACTATTCATTCTTTGGAAGTGCGCCATCAGGACGGTCTTATTCCCTGTGTTCATTTTGAGTAGGCCAAGGAGATGGAGAAAGAGGAGGTATTGGTTGGTCTTGCTGTCTCAGGGGTGGCAGAGACAGAAGAAAACCTGAGTATAAGTGGATCCACAGAGTTTAAACCCATGCCCAAGGGTCAGTTGTATGTATCAATGCTGCATGAGACATAAAGTACAAAAAAAAGTTATTTATCTGCAATTGAATTATAACTGGGCATTCAATTTTTATTGACCAAATCTGGCACTTGTGACTTGGCCTATTTGCAATTCTGCCTGCATCACGTTTATTGTAGTTGTGATTGACTTTCATCGTGGGACATGGGAGTGCTAATGTCCTTCAGAGGTTTTTCTGCAATGCAGACATTCTTCTTTTTGTACCCATTGTGAGTTGACAATCCAATTTTCTCTTGATAAACAAGATCAATTACCTTCAGACTTGATAGTGAGATTCACACTCCCTTCCTCGTCTGTTAGATTCACTGACATGAGCATTTCAGTGTTTTTAGGAGGCAGTCTCAACTTCCAGTTTAAAGGAAACACTTTTCCCTAGTGTGCACATTCATCCTCTGGTTATCAAGAACTCTAAGAGAACAAAACCCAAGATTGTGGGGACTGGGAAAAAAATTTTTCTCGTTGACCACAAAGAGTAATAGAGAAGGCACTCATATTTCCATCCTTGATTTCTATACTCACAAATCTGGTTTTGGGAGAACCAGTATCATATACTAGTCACCAATATAGAACACATAACACATCCTGAATGACATTACTCAATACTGCAAGTTGTTACCCAACTGGAATTGTAACTGTATTACTTAAAGTCATACTAAATTTGGCATAAAAATGAGTTCTTTGGCTGAAAGTAATTCTGTATGAAATAATATGGTAATGAGTAAGGCATTCAATGTCACCATATATTGTGTTTTTGTGCAGAAGCATTGTAGGCAGGAAAGGCAATGTTTTAGCCACAGAAATGGTCTATTTCAATAAGAAAAGGTGCCATGCCTTTTATGATGGTAAAAGCCAAGAAAATCAGCCGGGCTCGGTGGCTCAGCCTGTAATCCCGCGCCTTTGGGAGGCTGAGGTGAGTGGATTGCCTGAGCCTGCGGGTTCGAGACCCGCCTGGACAAGCGAGACCTCATCTCTACAATAAATCAAAAAATTAGCCGGGCGTG
>CAUYQG010080860.1:0-15521 GCA_963574415.1 Tarsius wallacei | reverse complement strand
ACGCCCGGCTAATTTTTTGATTTATTGTAGAGATGAGGTCTCGCTTGCCCAGGCGGGTCTCGAACCCATGGGCTCAGGCAATCCACTCACCTCAGCCTCCCAAAGGCACGGGATTACAGGCTGAGCCACCGAGCCCGGCTTCATCTTGTTCTTAAACCCTGACACAATGATGAGAAAGTAGAAGCTATGCTTTTGGAGAAATGCACACTTTAGGTATAATTAACTCTACCGACTTTGTCTTTTCAGAAACAGACTTCCAGCTATCAGAGGTATCTCATAGTGGCAATCAAACTTGCCTAGAGTAAAGGGAATTTCCAAGGCCTAAGACATCATGCATTGGGCAAGGACTATAAAAGTCATGAAACTTGTAATTACAAAAGTTATAACTGCTCAGAGGGAGAGCAGGTGGGAATTCGATCTTCCAGTAAAGTGGGCACTATCTACAGGGAAGCCAAGGATCCCCGAAGCTACCCACTGGGAATGCCTACGAGATAAGGGGAGGTACACCCTCCATTAGGTCTGAGGAATGTCGTTTGGGAAGGTGCAAGAGAATTACCATCCTTGTCACGCCCTTCTCTAGGGACTGTGATAATGTGGGCAGACATTAATAGGTCTCTGTGTCACAGGATCTCCAAGACATCCACAGATGGTCAATAAGGAAGTCATGGCAGTCACGTGCAACATCTCCAAGAAAAGGATTTAAGCCAGGACTCTGGGGGGCTACAAGGCCACACTCACCTAGAGTGTAGGCCCACTCCCTGTCTGTGGGGGGCGAACTTTTCTTAAATAACTCTTCTTCTCTCACCTCTGTGTGTTGCAATTCTTTGCAATTTACTCGGATCTCTGGGTTCCTGGCACGCACCTCCGGCTTGCCAGCCCTGGCAGTGCTGCGCATCTCCCTGCGCCTCTCCACCCTCACCCGGTTCATCCGTATCCTAGCAACAGACACCTCAGCCTTGACCTGCGGGACTCAGGCAATCCTTCCACTTCATCCTTCTGAGTAGCTGATATTACAGGAGGGTGCCACTATGCTCAGCTAATTTTTTTGATTTATTGTAGAGATGCGGTCTCACCATATTGCCCAGGCTGGTCTCGAGCCTGTGGGCTCAGGAAATCCTCTCACCTCAGCCTCTCAAAGTGCTGGGATTACAGGCATGAGTCACTGTGCCCAGTTCAACTATTTAAAAAAAAATTTAGAGTTATGGGGCACATGCCAGGATTTGTTACAAAGGTATATTGCATGAAGGTGAGGTTTGGACTTCTGACCACCCTGTTCTATCCCCACAGTGGTGATCATGGTACCAAATGTGTGGTTTTGATGGTGGGTGGGGTGCGGTTTGACTCTTCACGGGTTCTTTGAATTCGCCACAGAAAAGCATTCCAGAGCAAGTTCCAAGTAAAGTATAAGACAGAATTTACTAGAGAGAAAGAAGCATTCTTAAGAGTGAGCATGGGTCCCTTAAGAGAGGGCATGTGCTTGCCTTAAACAAGAAGTTTTATATTCTTTTACGACCATGAACTAAGAGCAGTGGGCTGCAGGTATCTGGTCACAAATTTTGATTACTATCTGTTCACTTTCGATGAGCCAAGAGGGTGGACTTTAGGTATCTAGTGACAAGTTTTGATTACCATCTCTCAACCTTCTAAGGTCACAAGGACCTTCTAAATAATGAAAGTTATTGCCTAACTAGATTTGAGCTTTTCTTAGAACTTCATGCCTGTGTTTTGGGTCATTCCCTATTGTTTCTGTGACTTCTTGTACTGGTAGATCAGCCTTCCAGCCTGCAAGGTGGTCAGGTCTGGTGTGTCTGGTTGGTGGGGTAAAGGTTATGTACTGATAAGAAAGATGTCTGAACTCTTACCCAATTTTAATTTAAACTACCTATGAGAAAATTCTGTCTATGTTTAACCTGCACTGAATAACCTGCCTCAGTTTTGAATGGTGCTCAGTGGGTGGTTTTGTATCCCTTATTTCCCATCCCTTCTCGCTCTTTCCTTCCCTCCTTCCCTTCTTTAGCAGTGCCTGGTGTCTGTTGGTCCCATCCTTGTACCTGCTTGTGCTCTGTGTTTAGTACCTACTTATGAGTGAGACCCCATGACATTCAATTTTCTGTTTCTGTGATAATTCTCTTAGAATGATGATCTGCAGCTGCATCCATGTTGCATATCAACTTTTTTTCCTCTAGCTTCCTTAGGGCCTTCTTGAACCCCAAATCGTTGGTGTCTGGCATAGCTCTAAAAGATCCTCCAGCCCAGTGCCTTTTCCGTTATGCTGGGATTATCCATAATGATTACTGAAAACATAAAATTTTTACACTATTTGTAAGAAAAGGTGAGAAACAGTTCTAAGATTAATTTATCATTCGATTTAATCATGGGGCTGCTTTTAAATCCTCTTTAGTCTCACTGTGGATTAATTGTTCCGACTCATAGAGCAGAAGTGTTAACATGGAACCTTGCTGCATATTGAAGAAAATTTCAAAGGACTGAACAGCTTCCGCTAGCACTGAGGGTGTTGTCACATGGCAATAAAGTGAGGTTTCTGAAATGGAAATTTGCCTTGGGAAAATCTCTGCAGTGAGAGGGATTTCTGCAGACATAGCGCTTGATGGTTTGTTTGTTTCCTCCGATTGCCTTGTTTACAGCTTCTATCCCTGACACAGCATCATGGTCCTTTTATTTGTATTTGCCCATAGAGCTTATGGTAATAATAATAGTTATTATCATTATATTTGCTGTTTTAGATACGATTAAATAAAATATTGCCATGTGCCAGGCTATGCTGTGAGCACTTTAATTTCTTCCCACTCAATCAATCTGAGATTGTCAGGGACAAGCCTCTACACCCACCAAGTCTGGTTGTTATCATGGCTATGGGGGGAGTGCACATCAGAGGAAGTGAGACCTTTTACAACATAAAGAAAAAATACAGTTATCATAGGATATTGGAGAAAAGTGGAGTTTAGGTGAAATTTAACTGAAGCAGTATTCTGATGGGTTCAAAGAAAGCTAGACTGTGTGTAGTGTATCAGCATTAGGTTTGGACACAAAATGAACCCAGGGTTGATCCTGTTACTTTAAAACACCAAAGTTAAGGTCAATGTGAAATACCATAGCCGTAAACCCCTTACCTAAAGTTCTGTACATGAGTTGTAAGTTCAGTCTGCTTCTTTGTGTTAAAGTGACTTAAATTGTCCAGATAAGGCAATTTAAGCAATTTTTAGCTATTTTGTTACAATGGAATACACAGGTATCAGGGGACACAGGGACAAAAAGAAGGAAACAGAAGTAGAAGGGATGAAATGGCTGAGCCCCTTGCTCTTGGGAAACCTCCAAGAACTGAGACCAGCAAGCTCACAGCCAGCAAGGAAATGGGGACCTCTGTTCTACAACCACAAGAAACTGAATTCAGGCAACAACCTGAACAATCTCAGAAACATTTTTCCCAGAGCGTCCAGAGAAGAATGCAGCCCTGCCAACGCTTTGATTTTGGCATTGTAAGATCCTTAGCAGAGGAGCCAAGTAAGCCCACCCGGACTTTGACCTACAGAAATTGAGATGATAAATGTATGTTAAAAAACTATACTAAACTAAACTAAACTAAAACCAAAACCAACCAACCAAACAAACAAAAAGAGTGAGATGTTTCATTCAGTGATTAATTTCAGGCAGTCAGATTTTTGATAGTCTGTGATTTTAGAGAACAAAGTTTCTCAAGAAAGCAGTTTTCATACAACTGAGAGGGGTTTCATGACACTTTACAAGTTCAACGTGTCCTTGGGAGAAATATTACTGTTAACTTTGCCACTGGCTTTAACTGTTTTTCTGTTAACCAAGCCTGATGAACGGCCAGAAAGATTTTTACTTTCTCAGTCCAAGCAAATTTTTACTTTCTCAAAGTAATAACTTATTTAATGCTCAAGACAACCCTATGGAGTAGGTAATATTATACACCCATTTTATAGATGAAGAAAATGAAGCATCAAGTGTCATGCTTCCTAAAGGAAGGGGGATCATGAGGAGTTGTAGCAGGCTGCAACTCAGGCTATCTGTCTTCAAAACTAAGTATTTTACCACTGTGTTATACTGCTAAGTGAGCCCTCACACTCAGGCCAATAACAAATAGTACCTTGGCAAATAGAAATAGAATTCCTCTTAGGGAAGAAAACTTAGCTACACACATTTTTCAGGCCAGAATGAGAGATAAGTTAGTCCACATCTTTGAGAGACTATTTGTTAGTAGAGGTGGAGATCAGGGAAAGACTATGAGCTTTACATTTGGTGTAAAGAGCCCCAAGGCATTTATAGTAAGTACCCTACATATGAACCTTCAAGTTGCGACCTTTCAAAGATGCAAACATGAGTTTGCATGTCCAATCATGTATGTTAGTTCACATGTCTGGCATCATTTTCAAGATATTTTACTGTAAGATTAAAAATATTTTCTTTGTTTTTTGTTTCTTTGTTTTCATGTATTATTTGTGTGAACAGTATTATAAACCTATTACATTACAGGACCGTATATCTGATTGTATTAGTTGGGTACCTAGGCTAACTTTGTACGAACAAATTGGACTTACAAAACAGCTCTCAGAACAAAACTTGTTCATAAGTAAGGGATTTACTATAATGGAAAGTATGTAATTCACTGGAGATTGAAAGTAGAAACCAGAAGGAAATAGAAGAATGTAACCTCAGACATTTACAATTTTTTGGGGTGGGGGGAGAAGGGGAGAAGGATTTGAAACTTTCCAGAACATGCAAAGAGGTTGAGTCAATCTTATCTAAGCCTTAAGGCACTAGAAGACTAGTTGACATCCAAATTGCATTTCCATTAAGTAGTTTCAGAGAAAAAACCCTAGGAGTTGAGCTTACTCAAACCAGGAGCAGGTAATGTATTATTACCTATTATTTTTTTCTGTCACTTAGCCTTGTACCAGGTACATAGTAGTCTCTAAATAAGTAAATATTTGTTGAATAAAAATAATGAAAAAATTAATAACTGGTTATTTTAAACACCAATAATTAATGGTTAGAAATAAATCAATTCTTTTATTCTGTTGTGTTTATAGGCAATAAGAAATCTCTTTCTCATCTCTACACTATTTGTATCTTTATCTTATGAGTTATAGATTACAGATGGGTTTAATGCCCTTCAATTTATGATGATGGCATCTAATGCATGTGTCACAACTAAGATCAACAAGTAAGCGGTACTTGATTCATTCAATTCCATATAACTAAGGTTGATTTGATGAGATAACACACATTAAATGTAAAACACAAAGTCTTTCATGACCTACGTTCATTCCCTTCCTTCCTAATTTTTTGCGTTAACCATTTACCAAAATGGAAAACTTTACAAAACATTATAACCTTTAAACATCAATTTTTGGAACATATTGAACTCCTTTTTCTTTTTGGCGATTTATTATTATGAAGATTCATTTATGTCACAAGCATTTACTTAGTGCACATTTCTAGGCTGTGATGTAAATGGTGGTCCTGAGTGCAGGTAATTGGCAGCATTTTTGGATGCAAGGAACAGAATCTACTCTACTAGCTAAATAATAAAATAAACTTATTTCAAGATATCAAATAGTTTGTAGCATTATAGAGGGCAAGAGAAGTAGGCATGGAATGTATGCAGATGGGAATGAGGCCCAAGTGGCACCACTGACTGCTCTAGGAGAGACCGAAGTGCCACCATCAGGGATTACCCCTGTAAGTTTTGCTGCAGACACTGTGTGGGGTGCTTTCTCTGCCATCTCAGCCAGTACTCTGACTGCAGCAGGTGCTCCCTCTGCCACAGTTGGCAGAGAATGAGTTCTCATGGCAACTACTGTCTCTTCCAAATCCAAGTGGGGAATGGTAGAGTGGAGGCCATGTGTCCCTGCCTTTGTTACAAAGACACCTGGAGAAGTTTTCTAAAAAGTAAATTTTATCTTCTACTGGAGGGAGAGAGACTTATAACGTGGGGAATTCTCCAAACATAGAAAGGCGACTCTAAACGTGTTGGGTAGCCACATACATGGCACATGTACAACTCCGCTATGGTGTCATGTGGGAGTATGTGCTAAAGCATATATTGGATCCTCTTCTCTAAAGGATCTTAGACTGTTGCCCATTTTACTTTGTCTTTCTTGGTCTTGTCTCATTTTTAGTCTTGTCATTTCTTACCACTGGTGGTTACAGAAAAAAAAAGTCTTTTAGCTTTTCTTATAACCTGCACTCAGGACCACCATTTGCATCATAGCCCAGAAGTATACACTCAGTAAATGACTGTGAGGTAAATGAATATTCTTATTAGTTATGATAGGTATAATTTGTTCTAGGCTCTATGCAGGAAAGTTTTACATATATTCTAAATTTATTTTTTGTAAAGCCTGCATAAACTCATAAGGTAAATATTATTCTCCCAGCCCTTAATTTTATAGGTGAGGAAACTGAGGGTCAGAGTATTAGAGGTGTCTGATTAGAATCTGTGGTGGGAAACAGAGTGGGTGACCCAGCTGAAATTTGAACCCAGGCCCCCCAAGATTACAGTCTTGTATCCTTCTTGCCCTTTATGTTAAATCTTTCTCTTATGTTCACACACATAGTTAGTTAGTAGGCTATGAGTCACTTACAGGTAACCACATCCACTTCTTCTACCAAGGAAGTTAATGAAGTATTCTGAATGCATATAATTTATAAGAAATTTAAAAATATGAACACAGTGATTGCCATAGAGTGTATCCTTTGGGAGAGAAAAACAAAACAAAACAGCTGTACCGTTTTCATATTCTTATGTGAGTTCTGCATTAAGCAAGTTAGGAATGCTGATCTTGTAAGAAATGCAACCACTCTGCACTGATTTCTGGGAACTCAAGGATGCATAAGACTCAGTCTCCACCTTTGAGGGCTCATTGTTAAAAGGGGTCTTATGTCCCTAACCCTGAATTGTACCCCACACCTTTAAAATAAAAAAGGGGTCTTAACTGGTAACTCTGTGGATCTGGCTCGATTTGTCTCCTTTAATTAACCAGTGCCTGTTCTTTGACTCATCCTCTAATCTCCCCGGCCTTCATCTTTTACTACTATGTTAGTCACAGTTCTACAGAGAAACAGAACATATTGAATGCATATACAGTTATGTGTCGCTTAACAGGAATATCTTTACATCCTTATCCGATAAGCTATTTTATATTTTTAAAACGATCTATTTATTTATTTACTTTGTAAACTTTTTTTGTTAAAAAATAAGACACACACACACACACACACACACACACACACAAGCACACACACACATTAGCCTAGGCCTAACCAGGGCCAAGATCACTACTGTCTTCCACCTCCATATTTTGTTGCACTGAAAGGTATTCAGGGGCAATGACACTAACGGAGCTGTCACCTCCTGTGATAACAGTGACTTCTTCCGAAATACCTCCTGAAGAATCTGGCTGAGGCTCTTCTACAATTTCCTTTTTTTAAATTATTATTATTAAATAGAAGGAATACACTCTAAAATAATATTACAAGTATAGTTTAGTACGTACATAAGCCAGTAACATGGTTGTTTACTATCATTACCAAGTATTATATACTGTACATAATTGTATGTGCTAGATTTTTATACAACTGGCAGTGCAGTAGGTTTGTTTACACCAGCATCACCACAAACAAGTGAGTAAGTAATGCATTGTGCTATGATGTTTTAATGGCTATGACCATTAAAATCTTTTCAGCTCCATTATAATCTTATGGAACCACTATTGTAAATGCAGTTTGTCATTGTCTGAAATATTGTGTGGCACATGACTCTGTGTGTGTGTGTGTATGTGTGTGCATGCCTGTGTGTATGTAATGGTATAGGCTTATGCAAATATGGGGCTGAAAAGTTCCACATCTACTATCTGCAAGCGGAGACTCAGGAAAACCACTGGTGTAGTTCAAAGACCTGAGAACTGGAGAGCCAAAAATACAGATTTCAGTTCTAGTCAGAAGGTCTGAGGACCAGGATAGCCAAGGGTAGAAGAAGATTAATGTCTCAGCTCAAGCAGTCAGGCAGAGAGAGAGAGAGAGAAAGAGAGAGAGAGAGAGAGAGGTCCTCTGCCTTTTCGCTCTATTCAGGTCCTCAATGGATTGGATGAAGTCCTCCCACACTGGGGAGGACAATCTGTTTTATTTAATCCACCAGTTTAATGCCCATCTTTTTTAGAAGCATCCTCACAGGCAAAACCAGCAATAATTTTTAACCTGATATCTGGGTGTCCCGTGGCCCAGTCAAGTTGACACAGAAAATTAACCATCATGTCTACTAACACCAAATAGTGAAGCTGCAGCTTTAAATTTCTTTCCTCTTTCAAACTTCAGTGACTCTATAGATTTTTCCATTCACCATTTACCTCATGGATAAAGACTTAGCACGAATTAGAGTCTGAAGTAGAAAGACTACCACTATCTATCTTTTTTTTTTTTTTTTGAGTTGGAGTCTCACTCTTGCCCAGACTGGAGTGCAGTGGCCGCTCCCGGCCACCGCAGCCTCGACCTGCTGGGCTCAGGCGATCCTTCCGCCTCAGCCTTCCAAGTAGCTGGAACTACAGGCACGCGCTACCATGCCCGGCTAATTTTTTTTTGATTTATTGTAGAGATGAGGTCTCACCAAGTTGCCCAGGCGGGTCTCGAACCCGCGGACTCAGGCAATCCACTCACCTCAGCCTCCCCAAGCGAGGAATTACAGGCTGAGCCACCGAGCCTGGCTGTACTATCTATCTTGAAGAGTCATTATAGATACTCAGATCTATCTATTACCAAGTATATTCATTCACTTGCATTGCTGTAAATGAATGCCTGAGACTAGGTAGTTTAAAAATAAAATAAGTTTATTTTGGCTTGTGGTTCCGTATGGCAACAGCATCTGCTCAGCTTCTGGTAAGGCCTCAGGAACTTTTACTCATGGCAGAAGTTGAAGGGGAGCAGGCGTGTCACATGGTGAGAGTGGGAGCAGGAGAGAGAAGAAGGTACCAGGCTCTTTGTAACAGCCAGCTTTCACATGAACTAATAGAGCCAGAACTCTCACTACCATGATGATAGTACCAATGTATTCATGAAGGATACTCCGCATGAGCCAAACCTCTTCCACTACAGCCTACCTCCGACACTGAAAATCACATTTCAATATGAGATTTGGAGGGGACAAATAACCAAACTGTATCACCATAGCTTATACTTTCATCATGAATGCTGGTTTTGAGAGTATTAGCTAGGTCTGAGTCCCTGTAAAATTCACATATGCATTTAAAATGTAAAAACTCTTTTACTTTCTTTTCTTTCTTTCTTCCTTCCTTCCTTCCTTCCCTTCCCTTCCCTTCCCTTCCCTTCCCTTTCTTTCTTTGTTTCTTTCTTTGTTTCTTTCTTTGTTTCTTTCTTTCTTTCTTTCAGAAAGCAAGATTTACTGAGAGGACAGAAAAGCTCCCACAGTGGGAGGGGAACCGAAGGGGTTGCCCTTACTTTTTTACTTTCTGATACCCACTAATCTTGAGAAAGACATATATTTTTTTAAAATTTCTTTTTTATTTTAAAGATGTCTCCTGCTGCTCCTGGCCACCGCAACCTCGACCTGCTGGGCTCGGGCGATCCTTCCACCTCAGCCTTCCAAGTAGCTGGCACTACAGGCACGCGCTACCACACCCAGCTAATTTTTTTTATTTATTGTAGAGATAAGGTCTTGCCAAGTTGCCCAGGTGGGTCTCGAACTCGCGGGCTCAGGCAATCCACTCACCTCAGCCTCCCAAAGTGCTGGGATTACAGGCTGAGCCACTGAGCCCGGCTAAGATCCCATTTCAAAAAAAAAAAGTGGAACAATGGACACTAGAGACTACAAAAGGTGTGAGGGTTGAAAAATTACCCATTAGGTACCATGTACACTATCCAGGTGATGAGTGTAAAAACCCAAACATTACTACTATATCATATATCTATGAAATAAAACTGTACTTGTACCTCCTAAATCTATAAAATTTAAAACAAAAGAGAAAGATATTTATTCTTAGTTACTAATAAGTTGAAGAGAGTGGGCCCTTTCAAACTTGGGTTTCAGTTAGTTTTTTCTTCTTTTTCTTTTAAGGTATGAATTTCTAGCATCCAAAATATCCATATTTATTTGTAAGGTCAGTTCAAATATATACCCAAATCAATTATATTTTGCTTGAACAAATCTGCCATTTTGAATTTCCCCTAAGTGATCTTGTCCGTTTAGACAAATGCTAAAAAAAGGTAATCCTCCTCAAATAATTTGAGTGTGGGATTTTTACAATAAATTAGGAAAGAATCAACACCAGGTGGTACAATCATCTGGAGCTTTTTATTGCTGAGAAGGTGTCAGATGAATTGTATATATCTTCCTGTGTGTCCCACTTCTCTGGAAAATTTAAATTCAACTTACAAAAATAGAATTTTCCATGGCTAAGATTGTCATGTTGGCACCTCAGTTCTTTTTTATTTTCCCCCATGTAGCAAAATGTCTTCTGTGCTTTGTAAAAGGTGAAGGTATAACTTTGAAAACTCCTAAGATGTATCCCAGTGGTCTGTTTCTAGCTACCCTCAGCTCTCTTGCTCTTGACTGACACATGTCTTCAGCTTTGAATAGAGTGTTCTCTTCTCTGTATGTAGAGTTTTTTTTGTTTTTTTTTCTTTTTAAAATTTTCGGTGCTTGGGTCTGGCTATGAATTTGGTCTCACCCAGGTGCTGGAAATGTTCGATTGACATTATATTGTTTCTGTCCTGAGTATAACTTGCCAATATCAGGCAGGCCTGGCCATATGTGCCACTGACTGCACAATTCATTTAATTCCTCTCCCATATTTGGACACCTAGGGTTCTCATGGCGCTCTCTGCACATGTACACAGCAACCGATGGCCTTTACCAGTGGCTCCTTTCCATGATGCTGTGGCTGGGCTCTTCTGAGACACAGAGAACCAGTAGGTGACCTCGCAATGGAGAGCACAAAGCTCCCCAAACTAAGCAACTCTTCCCCTTGGGGCCTCTGTGCAGGGTAGACTTCTTGGTAGACAAAGAAACATCATAAGGCTAGAAATGAGTTCCGAGGTTGGCACCAAAATATTGCTGAGCTTTGCTTCTGACAGAAAAGTTCCACATAGACGTCAGGCAGTAGCCTGTAAATTGGCCTTCAGAGCTCTCCTTGGTGGCAATTAGGGCTAAACCAGGCATTCAATTATCCTGTTCCTTTTTCACTGCCCCGGTTCCTCTGGACTAAAAGAAGTCCCTCTGCAGCCACTGAGGGCAACACTAGCTTGATTGCTCTGCTTGGAAGGATAGGCTGCCATTTGAACCTTGGGCATTTTTTTTTTCTTTCAAATTAGTTACTTTTCAAGCAATCTTTAAGTGTTTCTTATTGTTATTCCAAGCTGTGAAGGTGCACCCATCTTTCTTCATGTTTGGAGAGTGGAACAAGGAAGGCCCTTGGAAGAACTAGTGATTTGTGTTGGGCCTTTGGAGTATTGATTCATTCAATAACCATATATGAAAGGAACGCTATGGGCCAAGAACTCATCTAGACCCATCATGATATTCATCAGTGAACAAATAAAAGAGGTTTTAGTAAGAGAGCATCCTTTTTCCTATTTCAGACATGTTTGGGGTTTATAATCCTCAACAAGAATGCTGCCTGCCTCATCACACTTATGCCTCCTTACCTAGAATTTTCCTCACCAGGCTTCTCCTAACCAACTCCCTGTCTACCTGGTTCCTTTACACTTTTTTTGAAGAGTCAGCACTTTTCCTGACTCCTCCATACAGCATTGAAGGATCCTTACTGTCAGTTCTCTCTGTATACAAACTTATTTCTCTACAAGACCAGAATAGCCCATCTTTCTTGATCCTCATAGCCACTGATGTGGGAGCTACCTGAAGGCAGAGACTGTGTCTTGTTTATTATTATAATTATTATTTGAGATAGAGTCTTGTTTTGTCCCCTAGGCTGGCGTGCAGTGTTATGATCATAACTCACTGCAGCTTTGAACTCCTAGACACAAGTGATCCTCTTTCCTCAGTCTCTTTAGTAGTTGGGATTATAAGTGTGCACCACCATGCCTGACTAATTTTAAAAATTGTAGAAACAAAGTCTCACTTTGTTGTCCAGGTTGGTCTTGAACTCTTGGCCACAAACGATTCTCCTGCCTTCGGTTCTCAGACCTCTAGGATTATAGGCATGAGTCACCATGCCTGGTTTCTTTTTTCTTTGTTTCTAGCACACACTAGGTACCAAAAATGTAGTTGTGAATGAAATAAATATATGTGAGTTTTGAAATAAAAGAGGTTTTTATTTTTATTTACCCCTATTATCCACTGTTTCATTTTTTGCCACTTTCGTTATCCATGGCAATAAGATATTTTAAGGGAGGGAGACAGACTACATTCACACAACTTTTATTATAGTTTATTGTTATTATATTCTACTTTATTATTCATTATTGTTGTTAATCTCTTACTGCACTTAATTTACAAATTAAACTTTATTATAGGTAGATATGAATAGAAAAAAACCCAGTATCTATAGGATTCGGTATTATCCACATTTTCAAGCATCATCTAGGGATCTTGAAACATATTCCTTGCATTTAAGGGAGAACTGGTGTATATTTTATATGGCTTTGTATATCACTGCTTAACTGTGTCTGATGTACAGTAAGTGCTCAAAATGTTGCTAAATGAAATGGTTCAGTAGATTAGGATTTTGAGCAAGAGTTCTAAGAAGTAGCAGTTTTATGAAAAGTAGTAAGCTTTAAATATTTCCAAAATGAATATATTTCTTTTAAAGCCTCTTTAAGAGCCAAATGCCCTTGCATTCTGGAGGGAACAGAGATATTTTACTTTTATGCCTAATGAAAAAAAGATGTTCTTTTGACATTTTCCTCTTTCAAAGCCAATACATTCACCTATGACACTGGTCTATGTTACTTGGAAGTGCAATTAAACTTAGAGCTGTACTTCTGTTCCTTTGGACTCTAATTCGTGTAGAAAGAAAAGAATTTATATTCCTAGTTTCAAACTCTCGGGTTTCTGGAGGCTGGGTATGATAAGGAAGCAGTCACATGGGCCATGGGGAATATGCTTGCTTAATTTCATGACTATGACAGTTGGCCCTGGTAAGTTGGTGGGCCTTGTGACTACACTCTTCTATAATCACAAGGCCATGGAGCAACCATATTGTCCAATCACTTGACAAATGAAGAAAATGGGACTCAAGGAGGTGGAGTTTCTTGCCAAAATTTACACAGTTAGTAGCAGAACTAGAAATCAGTTCTCTAGAATCTAAGGGTCATTTTTACAATTTCAACGCATCCCATTATTGCCCGTAAATCACCGAATGAGATTCCTACAGACTTTTTTTTTAGAACAATGGCTGTGATTCTCTCCCCTACTATTTTTCTAATACCAGCGATCAAGATTTATGTATCCTGATGTCAGTCCATCACAGGTCTACCAAGAACAATAGGAAAAGGGGTTTCCCATCACTTGGGGGCATTGCATAAGAGGAAGGGAAGGTCTCCTGGGCACCTGCTTTTCTGCTTATGAAATGATTCTTCTAAGTTCTAAATGTTCAAATTCCCATGCTCAGTCAATTCTCACAGAAAAATAATATAGTATCATCTAGATATTGTCGCTCCTAAGGGAGAGCCTGACACTGGCAGAGAAAGGGCACAATGGGTTCTCCAGAGTCTTCCATTTGAAAATCATTGAACCCATGTTTAACCAAGCCTTCCAGGTGGCAAGTCTGATGATCCGCCCTTCAGGGCACAGTTTCCTTTTTGTTTTTCAGAGTGTGCCTCCTCCCTTCACTTCTTTCTTAATTTTCCATCTGTTAAGTCTTTGACTGCAAAGTTGGTTACAGAAATTAACTTTGGCTAATTTAAGAGTGGTTCATTGGGAAGTTATGGGCTCACAGAATCTAAAGCAGGTAGAGGCTGGAAGATACCAAGTAGGAGCAGCATGGTCAGGAGGCTGCCACAGGACAAGCATTCCTTGGCTTAAGGCCCTTTGTCTTGTATCACTGATGAAGTTTTCATATTCCATGCTGGGACTGTCTGGCGAATTTAGCTTGAGTCACTTGATTCTTGTGAGTGGTTCTAGCTCAGGAAAGCATGGCTCTGGCCATATACCATCTTAGGTTGAGTTCTCTGAAAAGCAAACTGTGAGGCAGGAATCCAAGTACAAGTAGCATGCTTAGGAACTGATCCTAGGAGACACCTGGAGGGCACTGGGAAACGGAGCTGGGAGGGAAGACAACTGGTAACTGAACTAACCAAGCCAGCTGCTACACTGGGCTTGATTCCACCAGGGAATCTGAGGAGCCTGTAGGGAATCCTACATTGCAAAATTATTCTTTCCAGGGACAAGGCAACTGCAATTTTTATCCACCAGCTCTCATCAGTTATTGCTTGATAGCTCTTGGGGAGAGGTGGTGGCAGTCACTCTCCAAGCACTTTTGGCATACTACAGGCAGAAGTTGTCTTGGAAAGAGAAGCAGAGTCTGGTGGCTGGAAGCCAAACAACCTTACACTATGATGTAGTCATCTCCTATATATACTATTTTCTTATTAATTTCTTAATTACCACAATCTTAAGTAGCTAAGACATAGATTCACTTACAATTTGGAAGTTAGAAGTTGAAAATCCAGGTGATAAAGAGCTGCATTCTGTTTGGCAACTCTAGGGGAAATTCTGTTTTCTTGATTTTTCCAGCTTCTGGGAGCCACCTACATTTCTTGACTCATGGCCCCTTCCCTCATCTTCAAAGCCAGAAGAGTAGCATCTTCTTTCTTTGACTCTACATTCCTCTACTTCTATCTTCACATGGCCTTCTCTGCTTCTGACTTTGATTCCTCTTGCCTTTTTCTTATAAAGACCCCTTTGATGACATTGGGCCCGTCCAGATAATTCAGAAGAAATTTTTTTTTGTCTCGAGATCCTTAACTTTATCACATCTGCAAAGTCTCTAACTACCTATGTGAGGCAACATATTTTTTATTATTATAAAGATGTGGGGTACAATTCAGGGTTAGGTATACAAACGTTGATTATGCAAGTACCCTTGTTGATGAGGTGTGCCCCTCCCTCCCCTAGCAGTTTCCCTCAACTGTCAAACCCACCCCCCTCCCCTGACAGTTTCCCACTACTGCCAATCCCTTTCTTATAGTATTATAAGTGTTCACGATCTGCTTATGAGTGAGAACATATGGTACTCTGTTCTTTGTTTCTGTGATAGATCACTGAGTACAATCTACTCTAAATCCATCCAAGTTGCTGAGAAGTCCATATGTTTGTCCTTTGTGGCTGCGTAATATTCCATTGTGTACATGTACCACATTTTTTAAATCCAGTCCAGCTTCGATGGGCAGCATGGTTGGTTCCACATTTTTGCTATTGTGAATAGAGCTACAACAAACATTCATGTGCAGGTATCTTTTTTGAAGAATTATTTGAGTTCCTCTGGGTATATTCCCAATAGGGGAAT
>CAUYQG010080859.1:0-16513 GCA_963574415.1 Tarsius wallacei | reverse complement strand
TACTTCAATGACATTGTTAGTGATTCAATCATAAATATTTAACCTGGCTTAATAAAACTAATGATTATAACCTAAAATCACAAAATTGGAAAAGCATTGCCTATTTTCAACTAAGTATCATGCTTCCTCCTACTCTTTTTGAAATGTAGGTTCTCTATTCTTACTATTACTTCTTGTTTTAATGTGTAAGTGACCTCTGTTTTCAAGTACCCTGATTATTTAAATGCAGAGGGAGCCAAAAATACATACATTTTAAGAAAGGAGAAAACTGTATTGAAATTGTAATACTCAATATATGCCAATAACAAAAGATGAATACAAGTCACATTTGACTTCTGCAAATACAAGAGGTGCTCAAAGTGACTACCATCAGCATTCAGACACTTCTGATTATGACGAACTAAAAGTAATACAGAGTTAAGATCTCTTAATGTGTGTATACATTTTTTGGCACCTCCTGTATTTATTTCTACAGTTTTATTAAATATATTACAGAAACTCCATGTAAAGGATAGTCCTGTGCATCTTGCCATAGTCAAATAATTTTTTTTTTAAATTTTAGTTTTTGTGTTGTAGTCTCACTCTGTCACCCAGGCTGGAGTGCAGTGGTACGCTCGTGGCCATCGCAGCCTCTACCTGACCCACTCAGGTGATCCTTCCACCTCAGTCTTCCAAATAGCTGGAACCACAGGCATGCACCACCACACCCAGCTAAGTTTTTTTATTTATTGTAGAGACGAGGTCTCACTAAGTTGCTCTCGAACCCTTGGACTTAGGCAATCCTCACGCCTCTGCCTCTCAAAGTGCTGGGATTATAGACGTGAGTCGCTCTACCCAGCCATATCAATTTATTTGATTTCCCTATGGCGTCAGTTTCAGTAAAGGCAAAATATAGACATCTTTATGAAACCAATTAGAGTAAGAGATAAAAAGTATTTTCACCACATCACTATGGAATATCAACTTATATTCATATTATAAGGTGTAGGAGTAGCTCTTGAGCTCTTGATTTTCTAGGAAAGATGCAGCAACTAAACTTTCAAGAATCTGTATTTCAGGGTTGTCCAGACCTTAAAGCGAGGGGAGTTCGGAGCATGGAAAGGTTACGATCATAGGGAAAGCAGGGCTTTTTCCAGAGTAATTATTCCAAGGGGAGCCATTCTCCACAACGGAACTTTTTTTTTTTGAGTTGGAGTCTCACTCCATTGCCCAGGCTGGAGTGCAGTGGCACACTCACGGTCACCCCAGCATTAACTGGTGATCCTTTCGCCCCAGCCTTCCAAGCAGCCGAACCTACAGGCGCAAGGTACCACGCTTGGGTATTTCTTTGATATACAGTACAGACGAAGTCTCACCGTGTTGCCCAGGCTGGTCTGGAACCCGCGGGCTCAGGCAATCCTCTTGCCTTGGCCTCTCTAAGTGCTGGCATTTCAGGCTAGAGCCACTGTGCCCGGCCACAGCACAACTTCCTCAAGAAAAAATGGACCTCAAAGCCCTATTCCTCTCCCCCCAAAAAACTAAGTCAGTTATGGAGAGTGTCCTCTACTTCAGTGTACAGAGGATGTGCGACCGTCTCCCTGTTCCTGTGCAGGACTCATTTGTCATGATGGTCAGGGGAGCCAGGGTCATAAGAACAACACTTCCAGGGATATAGATGCTTCTGCAGCTCCCGAGTAGGCGGAAGAACTGAGGCAAGATGTCAGAGGAAGTTTAGAAACTACCGCCTAAAAAGATAGTCCATTGAATGCATTTCCAGAAAAGACAATTATGTCCTTCAGTAAAATGTCTGCTTATCAGATAATTCACAGGAGAGGAAATGGAAAAGATACTGTGGTAAAATTCTCATTTTTCCTCTTTTCAAGCCATTTTTTAAAAACTGCTGTTTATTTATTTTTATATATAAGCCTATCTTTCCTTAACTTAGACTCCGGAGCTGCTCTCCTCCCTCAGCACTTCCTTTTCCTGTTCTTATTATACGACAACATATGCCCATGTAGTACACTGACATCCTTAATTATGTTCTTATTTATATCCTGCCTTAGATCTTAAAAATCAGACAGAGGTAAGACAGGGATATGGACATGAAGCGGCACCTGGTCTGTGACAGACGCAGACTTAGCTAGTCAGTCTTTCAATTTTCTGGGATTCATTGTAAAGAGGAACCCAGCCACATCTCACAGTAGACCTGCGTTGTGATGGGAGCCATGCTCTCTTGGACTGTTCTCCGATACTCTCCACTGGGATCTCACAGAATGGCTCCTGAGTCTGATTTTGAGCAATATTTTAAGCAATGAGGTGTGTTTCAGAGGGTTGCTCTTGAAACATCGCTCTAAGTCCAGTGATGGCAACAATGCAAAAGTGCATTTCAGAAAAATCCAGTGTCTGATGGGGACAAAATAATGTGGTCATATTTAAATTTTACACTTCATCTCACTTAATTAAAACAAAGGAAAAGAATTAGTGGATCCAGAGAAATGGGTGAACTTTGCATCCTTTAAGCCATCTTTAACAATTATTTTCTTCTATCAGTTTTAATTTTGTTCCAAAACAAAGGTGAATTTACAACTAAAAGCCCTAACGAGAACTTGGGTGCTGGTCTCCGTCATACAACATGTGAGGGGACCCACATGACTCACCAGATGGAATTGGGGCCCCTTCTGAGAGGTGAACACAAGATAAAGACTTGTGAGTAAGAATCCCTGCAGGCAGAGTCAAGATCTCCTTCAAATAAATAACTGCAGAACTGCTGCAGCTCAGGGTCACATGGACAACTGAGGCTCTCGAGTTGTGTGCCAGAAAATGTGTTGCTACACTGTCAGTCCAAGAAGATGTATGAATGGCTGTACAAATGTGCATTTAGTCATAAAATTTTCCGTAAAACATTTTGAAAGCCATGAAACATCCTGGTTTATCTTGAACTACATGCATGTAAAACATGCCTACCACAGACTTTGGAATTCAGAAATCCAACATAACACATGTACATGAGAGAAATAGAGAAGGAAAGCACTCATACAGCCTGTTACCACAACTTGAAAATGAAAAATGCGTCTATCAATGAAAAATACAAAATAGAACTTGTAGTACAAAAGGAGGCTTTGAAACGAGAAACACCACTTTCTGATGTTGTCTTTACTTTTCCTATTTTTCTAAGAAGAATCAAAGCGTATCCAAGCTTGAATCCTCATTTTGTCACTTTCATCTGGAAGCGAGGGGCACTAGGGGAGGTCATGTGGGTGCCTGTGCTCAACTTGCCATCCAGTGCAAAGATTTCACAAAAAGACTTATGCTTAGTTAAGTCAAAATCTTCAGATTTATGGTTACATAATGACAGGTTTTAGTACTTTATTTTAATCAACCCATTTTCGAAAAAGATCGTTTATTTTTCATATAGTTCTTATTCTCTTAAAATAATTACAAAAAGCCCAAAACATTTCTATTGCCTAGCATGTTTAGGTAAAATTAACAATCGTTCTTAAAAGTTAAGAAACTTGCTAGAATTCTTAACTTGATAAATTGTTTTAATCTTTGTAGAATCTAAAATTAGGAAGTTGAATTTGGGTGATAGATCTATAATTTGAAACATATGTTTAACTTTTTGCTGTGATTTTGGAGGTGAAAAACATTGATTTTTTTGTTCTACATAGACTGATATAGAAA
Source organism: Tarsius wallacei (assembly GCA_963574415.1). Classification (NCBI taxonomy): domain Eukaryota; kingdom Metazoa; phylum Chordata; class Mammalia; order Primates; family Tarsiidae; genus Tarsius; species Tarsius wallacei. Next base: position 12,853 of record CAUYQG010080859.1, on the reverse strand, counting down.
ATAACCTTTAGGTTTGCCTGCAGCTCAAGCAAAATGAGGACTTGGAATATCTGCTGCTCAATGAAGGGGCCTCGGTTCCACACAAATTGCTGTTTCACCCACAGGTAATCAGCTCCAGCAGGACTTGTGTCTAAGCAGGTATTGTGTCTAAGCCAGTTATCATTCCATCCCTATGAGCTAAGACAAGGGAGCTAACAGTACTCAACAGTGCATAATTTTTTTTTAAATCTATTAAATGTTCTAATAAATTGTAGCCATTTCATTCATAGACACAAGCATAAACTACTAGATATATAATCATTTCTCCCCAAATTTATAACTTATGAATTCATACTTGATATTCCAGAGAATCTATTGGCCATAAAAAGTCTGAGAGTCATGAAGCCCTTGTATTTATGAATACAAATGATTCTGAGGCTGAGATTCTTTTCAAACATGAATTTCAGCATCAGATTCCTTCAATTTTTTTGGACTTTTTCGGCAGCTGCTGGGCTTGTGGTGATATTCTCTGGTTGGGCTGATTAACTGGTTGACAGCTGGATATTCATTTAACAAGTATTTATCGAACATCAATGGCATACAAGAAGGTATAGAAACAGAGGTGAAAACACACATAGCGACTCTTCTGGAGTTTATGTAATTTAGATATTAAAATGTAATTACATAAATAGATATATACTTGCAAGTTCTGACAAACGTTATCAAGGTAAAAAATACTTCGACACTGAAGGTGGATCAGACATTACCCAGGTCCCAAAATATGGCACTTGACATGGTGGACTGAAGAAGAAGCCTCGAGATCTCTCTGACCTCCCTATCTTTGTCCCTCAATCTTCTGTCTCTCTCAAGCACAGAATGAAGTTGTTCTCTAAAGTTCTCTTATCTGAATAAAGAAAATAAATACCTCTGCCCCCTTCCCTGAGTTTTCATTAACTGAACTCATATTGCAAGAAGAAAGACTGAAGTCTTTTAACACACGTAGGTAGACTTTTGTCACAAACCATCTTCTGCTCTGAGGGCCACACACAACAGCCTTTGTCCCAGGCCATTGTATGTTCTTCAAGCCCATTGAACACCCCTAAAAATCATCTACTGCTTCCCTAAAGTCATTCACACTTCTTGTCTCCCTTTCTCCTGAGAAGAAGCTATACAACCATCTGTACCCCACTGTGTGGTATGGGACTCACTCTGGGGCTCTCCCCCACACATGCTGATAAACATATATGTCATTTCTCCTATGTATCTGCCATTCGGTGAATTTTCAGAGGTGAAGAGAAAGGTATCTCTTGGTACCCTACACAATCTTGATTGAGAAGAATAGTGATTATCCACAGAAGCATGACTAGTTAGTTGTCTTGAAATCACATATCACATTTTTCTTCTCAGTATTTGGAAAAAACAGGTGGTTGTAAGTTCATTCATCCTAAATTGCTGCCTGTGTGTTCTCAATGAGTGAGCTATTAGTCATCACTTGAAGACAGGATTTCGATTAATAACTGAAGAGTTAATCATTAATAGCAAATATGACAAAGTACTTCATTATCAGGTAGTTAATTGTGTCCCTGATCCCTAATTCATCTCTAAAACTGCACTGTATAGGGTTTGAAGCTACAGTATTCTTCTTTTCTTTTCTTTTTTTTTTTTTTTTTTTTTTGATTTATTGTAGAGATGTGGTCTCACCAAGTTGCCCAGGCTGGTCTTGAACCAGTGGACTCAGGCAATCCTCTCACGTCGGCATCCCAAAGTGCTGGGATTATAGGTGTGATCCTTCGCATCCGGCCTGAAGCTAAAGTATTCTAAATAATTCACTAGCCTATGAGCAGATGGAGGGCTCCTCATAAGCTGCTTGGGTTCAGCTGGCTGCCTGCATGCTTCCTAAGAACATCTTCCACGTATTTGACCGACCAGTTGCCCTCACATCACTCCTGCAGAGTAGTGCTATCTCCTCACTTCTTTCCAAAACAGGAAAAGCAGTTGCAAACTGGTGAAAGGTGAAATGTAAAGGGATGCAAAGGATGGTTGGTTTGCGGTGGTTTGGGAAAGGTCTGATAAGCTCCCTTATTTGAAGGACTGGAAATGTCTGATCTGTTAAGTGTTACAGCGATGTAGGAAATCCTAACTGGGTTGGTTTGCTGGAGACGCCTTGACTTTTGTGCAAGTTTCCATGCAGTGCGCTGAGCAGTCAGTACTCATTCTGCCAGCCCAAGGTTAGAAAGGACTTGTGTGTGCATGTGGAACCACCTACACACTTCAACTGCTTTGACACTTGAGTTTAAAAACATTTAGTTCTGTCAACAAAGATTGGTTTTGATGACAAAACCCAAATGATGAAATAAATGACTGTTTTTAAAAAGGTTGAACGGATCTTCTTTACATATTTTTTTACAATAACTTCCGTTTGATAAAATAGATAGTAAAGGATACTTGGACCATCTTGAATGTTCATATGAAATTTATCTGACAGACTGACCACTTACTTCATCGCTAACAGTTTAGCTACTGTGTAGAAGAAAGTCGTCATTCCTCTTATTTCAACTACAATCTGTAAAAAAGGCTCAGCTGACTTGAAATCATTTAAGTGGGTTTTGAAATTGCTGTAGATTAGATTGACAAGCACAAGAGCCAACAGCATGGCAGCAGCAGCAGGGTGTGTGGCTATGTGCCCTCTTCTTGGCCTCAGCTGAGCAGAGATTGACTGCTATTCTTTCAAAAACCAAAACTTCCGGAGGAGGGTTTACAAACTCACCCCTAACACACTAATAGAAGTTATACCTATTAGCAATTAACTGCTGAGATAAATTCACTGAAGAAAAAATAATTTTATTTATGAAAATGTTGATCAGATACATTATTATAATTAGGCCAGAGCAGATAAGATTAATGATTAAGAAGTTGCTGATGTTTACAGCTTTATTTTTCATGTTATTCTGGGTGAGAAAGATAGGTGGTTCCACATGCACACATGAATCCTGTCTTAACTTGGGCTGGCTTGAGGACAGAATCATTTTTCTGCACTTCCCCCAGCCCATGGAATAAAGGTCATATCGCCCTCATTTTCATAGAAACTTCCCAATACCAAGGGATCATTTTTAAAAATCAAATATTTCCCAATTAGAAACGCATGCAATCCAATTAGATACCCATGACCTCCAATGCTATATGTGCACCAATTTATTAGATAATCCCGCCTCCACTGATATACTTGAACCCATCCATTATGTATGCATGCCCTCCAATAGATAGTTATGTTCTTTAATCAGTTATATCTGTCCTCTAAGTACATACGTTGGCCCTCCTATTAGATTTGTGTGTCCTTTGTTATGATGTATCCACCCTCCAGTTAGATGTGTCTTTCTTTCTACTAGGTGTGCATCCCTCCCTCAGGAAGTCAAATTTTAAATCACAAACAAGCAGGAACGTGGCACACCCAAGGAAGCCTAACAAACTCAAATGATGCACAGCAGGAAGTCAAGAGCCTTAAGTTTGCTGCTGTGTATTTGTCTGAGCCCTCAATCTGTCTACTATGAGGATGATGGAGGAAAGATCTCTTCAGTCTGATGGGGTTCAGAGTAGTCCATGAAAACAGATGGTGGGCACTGGAGTTATTCACTATGAAAAAGTTAGTCATCTGCTGCTGTCTACTTTAAACACACTCAGACACAGAAAGCCAAAAAATGATGAGAGGATGAGAAACAGCCCTGACTGACATGGGAGTAATATCTAATATATTACTTGGACCTCACTGTGACTTTATTTCTCACTAGGGGCCTAAGAACTTTGGTTTCGTGGGTCCCTTCCACAAAAACATACTAAATGTTATAGTTTATGGCTCTGTCAGTTCAAAGACTTATATAATCCAGGTGGGATTGATTCTATTTATTTTCCTTGAATATCTCTTTATCTGCCACGTTTCTATAGAAATTACATATATTTGTTTCCTAGGGATGCCACAACAAATTACCACAAAATTGGTGGCTTAAAACAATAGAAATTTATTCTCCAACATTCCTGGAAGCCAAAAGTCCAAAACTAAAGTGCCAGCAGGACCACAGTCCCTCCAAAGTTTCTAGGGGAAGAATTTTCCTTGTGTCTTCCATCAAACTGGTAGCCCCAGGCATTCCTCGGCTCACAGTAGCCTGACTCTACTCTCTGCCTCCGCCTTCAGTGGCTGGCTTTCCTGTGTTTGTGTGTCTTTTTCTGTCTCTGGTAAAGATACTTTCATAGGATTTAGAGCCCAATCTATTCCAGCAGGATCCCCTCTCCGTGCTTACCTTAATTAAATTAGGAAACACCTATTTCCAAATAAGATCACATTCTGAGGTTCCAGGTGGACAGGAATTTAAGGGGACACTATTCAACCCACTACATGACACAAATATATATTTACTTCATGATTTTAGATGGTGCTATTGTCAATATGTTATATATTTTTTGCACCTAGGTAGGAGAAAGTGATTTAAAGTTATATAGAATACACAAAATTTATATATATATATATATACATTTTTTTTAAGACATGGGGTACAATCCAGAATTAGGCATACAAGTGGACATAGTACAGATAAAGTTTGGGCCTCCTTCTGGTCCCCACTTTGCTTGGTTTGAGATCAGTTATCCTTGTGTTCCTACCCCCACCCTGGCAGTATCTCACTACTACCAATCCCTTTCTTATATTTTATGGTAAATGTTCAGGGTCCGCTTATGAGTGAGAATATATGGTACTCTGATCTTTGTTCTGTGATAGATCACTGAGTATTCCTGACTCTAAATCCATTAAAGATGCTTCAAAGTCCAAAGGTTTGTCCTTCTTCATGCCTACATAATACTCCTTTGTGTATATGTACCACATTTTTTAACCAGTCTAGTTTCAATGGGTAGCACAGTCGGTTCCATGTGTTTGGTGGTATGAATAGTGCTGAAAATAAACATATATGTGCAGTATGTTTTTTGTAGAATGATTTGAGTTCCTCTGGGTATATTCCCGGTAGAAGGATTGCTGGGTCATATGGAAGGTCAATTTCTAGTTCTTTTAGAAACTGCCACAGTTTTCCACAGAGGTTGAACTAGTTTGCATTCCCACCAGCAGTGTAGACGTGTTCCTTTTCTCCGCATCCTTGCCAGCATCTGTTGTTTGTTTTATTAATGCTGATGGCCATTCTTACTGGGGTTGGGTGGGATCTCACTGTGGTTTTGATTTGCATTTCTCTGATAATTAGTGAGACTGAGCACTTTTTCATGTATCCATTGGCTGGCCGTATATCTTCTTTTGAGAAGTATCTATTCATGAGTTTTGCCCACTTTTTAATGGGGCTGTTTTCTTTTTTTCCTTTTGGCACATTTGAGTTTTTTGTAGGTCCTGGATGTTAGACCCTTGTCAGATATAGAGTTGGCAAATATTTTTTTCCCAATTCTGTGGGGTCTCTCCCTGGTCTCTGGATGGTTTCTTTTGCTTTGCAAAGCTTTTCAGTTTAACGAGGTCCCACTTGTCTATCTTATCTCTAATGGCGTGGACATCTGGCGTTTTGATCAGGAATTGGTTGCCAACTTCAACTTTCATAAGAGCGTTTCCTGCGTTGTCTAAGATTCTTATAGTTTGAGGTTTTACATTTAGGTGTTTGATTGATTTAGAGTTGTTGTTTGGGCATGGTGGTAGGTAGGGGTCCTATTCGAATTTTCTGCATGTGGTCAGCCAGTTTTCCCAGCACCATTTACTGAATAGGTTCTCCTCTCCCCAATGGTTGTTGGTGGAGGCTTTGTCAAAGATGAGTTGGTTGACAAATTGAGATTTTGCTTCCAGAATCTCACTCCTGTTCCATCGTTCCATACCGATACCAGGTTGTTTTGATTATTTCAGCATTATAGTAAAGTTTAAAGTCTGGAAGTGTGGTATCTACCACTTTGTTTCTTTTGCTAAGGATTGTTTTGGCTATTTATGATTGTTAATGTTTTCATATGAATTTTTGTATTGTCATTTCCAGGTCTGAGAGGAATGATGTTGGTAATTTAATGGGTGTTGCTTTGAATCTGTAGATTGCCTTTCGTTGGATGGACATGTTAACAATGTTGGTTTTTCCTATTCATGAGCATGGAATATTTTTCCATTTGTTTGTGTCTTCTTGGAATTCTTTGAACACCGTTTTATAGTTTTCATTGTAAAGTTCCTTCACTTCCCTGGTTTCATTATTTTTTGGTTATTGTGAATGAAATTGTGCTTTTTATTTGGTTCTCTCCCTGTTTGTTGTTGATGTATAAGAAAGCAACTTTCTCGTCAGGCTCGGTGGCTCCGGCTGTAATACCAGCCCTTCGGGAGACTGAGGCGAGTGGATTGCCTGAGCCCGTGGGTTCGAGACCAACCTGGCCAACTTGGCAAGACTTCGTCTCTACAATAAAAATAAAAAAATACCTGGGCATGGTAGTACACATCTGTAGTTACGGCTAATCGGAAGGCTGAGGTGGAAAGCTCGCCAGAGCCCAGCAATTCGATGTTGGATTGGCCATGATCGTGCGTGCAACTGCACTCCAGCCTGGGCAAAGGAGTGAGACTCCAAGTCAAAAAAAAAAAAAAAAAAGAAAAGAAAGCAACTTTTTTTTGCACATTTATTTTGTACCCTAAGACTTTGACAAAGTTCTTTATCAGTGAAAGCAGGTTTTTGACAGATTCCCATGGGTTTCTGAGATATAGAATCATATTGTAGCAAAGAGGGATAGCTTAATTTCTTTACCTATTCAGATATCCCTGATTTCCTTCTCTTGTTTAATTGCCTAGCTATGACTTCCAACATTATACTAAACAAGAGGGGTGTGATTGTGATTGGGCAATCTGGACTTGTTCTGATTTTCAGGGGAAATGTTTCCAGTTTCTGTCCGTTTAGCAATATGCTGACTGTGGGTTTATCATAGCAGGTGCTTAGTATTTTGAGGTATGTCCTTCTATGCCTAGGAGTTTGAGAGTTTTTATCAAGAGCTTTTTTCTGCATCTAATGATATAATAATGTGGTTTTTGTTTTTATATATGTTGATTTATTTAATTGCATTTATGGTCTTGCAGATGTTGAACCAGTCTTGTATCCTGGAGATGAAGCCTACTTGGTCATGGTGTATGATTGTTTTTTTTTGTTAGTTGGAGTCTTACTGGCACCCAGAATGGAGTGCAGTGGCACATTCACGGTCACCCCAGTGTTGACCTGCTGAGCTCCTGTGATCCTTCTCTCTCAGCCTTGCAAGTAGACGGAATTACAGGTATGTGCTACCACACCCAGCTAATTTTTTTAAATTTATTGTAGAGACAAGGTCTTGCCAAGATTCCTGGGCTGGTCCTGAACCTGCCGGCTCAGGCAATCCATTCACCTCAGCCTCCCAAAATGCTGGGATTACAGACAGAGCCACCGAGCTCAGCTGGTACATGATTTTTGAGATGTGTTGTTGGATCTGATTTGCTAGAATCTTGTTGAGAATATTTTCATCTATATTCATTAGGGATGCTGGCACGTAGTCTTCTTGTTTTGTTGTATCTTTAGTTGGTAAGAGTATCATTGTGATTTCAACTTTGAAAAATGATTTGGGAAGAATTCCATCTTTCTCCATTACCTAAAACACTTTCAACAGGATTGGTATCAGCTCTTCCTTGAACATTTTTTAGAATTCTGCTGGAAAGTCATCTGGTCCAGAGCTTTGGGTTTTTTTTTGGTAGATAGTTTTCTTATTATGGAGTCAATTTCCTGGGTTGTTACTGGTTTATTTAGTGTTTCAATGTCTTCTTGTTTCAACCTTAGAAGGTTGTGTGATGTCAGAAAGTCCTCCATTTCCTTTAAGTTATCAAATTTGTTTTCATGCAGGTGTGCATAGTAATCTCTAATAATCTCTTGTATTTCTCAGGGTCAGTTGTAATTTGATCTTTTGCATTTCTGATTGTGCTTATTTGGACTTTTTCTTTTTCTTGGTCATTCTGGCTAGAAATCTGTCAATCTTGTTTAACCTCTCAAAGAACTAGCTTCATGTTTTGATGATTTTTTCTATGATATTTTTGTCTTCTATGCCCCATATTTGGGCTTTTGCTTGATGATCTGAATTCCTCTGCTGAAGTTTTGGTGGGCTTGTCTTTCCAGCTCCCTCAGGTGATTTGTTAGGCTGTAACCTTGTGATCTTTCCATTTTCTTTTTTTTTCTGAGTTGGAGTCTCACTCTGTCACCCAGACTGGAGTGCAGCGGCCACTCCCAGCCACCACAGCCTCGACCTGCTGAGCTGTGACGATGCTTCCGCCTCAGCATTCCAAGTAGCTGGAACTACAGGCACGCGCTACCATGTCAGCTAATTTTTTGATTTATTGTAGAGATGAGGTCTTGCCAAGTTGCCCAGGCAGGTCTCGAACCCACGGGCTCAGGGAATCCACTCACGTCAGCCTCCCAAAGCATGGGACTACAGGCTGAGCCACCGAGCCCGGTCTTTCCATTTTCTTGATGTGTGTTTGTAGAGAAATAAATTCCCCTCTTAGAACTGTTTTCATAACATTCCAGAGGTTTTGGCAAGATGTCCTTATTTTCATTTGTTTCCAGGAATCTTTGAATTTCTGTTTTGATTTCTGTGTTGACCCAGTAGTCATTCAGCATCATGCTGTCTAGTGTCCATGTCTTTGTGGGTTTTGAGGGAATTTTACTGGTGTTGATATTTATTTTTTATACCACTGTGGTCTGAGGAGGTGCATGGCAGTATTTCAATCTTATGAAATTTGTTTATGCTTGATTTATGACTGAGAATGTGATCAATCTTGGAGTATGTTCCATGTGTTGATGAGTAGAACATATATTCTGTGGCTGTTGGCGGGAGTGTTCTGTCGGTATCTACTAAGTCCATTTGGCCAGGCTTGGTGGCTCAGCCTGCAATCCCAGCACTTTGGGAGGCCTAGGCGATTGGATTGCGTGAGTCCGTGGGTTCAAGACCAGCCTGGGCAACTTGGTGAGACCTCTTCTCTACAATAAATCAAACATTAGTAGGGTGTGGTGGCATACACCTGTAGTTCTGGCTACTTGGAAGGCTGAAGCTGAAGGATGTCTGGGACCCAGCACGTTGATGCTGGGGTGGCCATGGATGTGCTACTGCACTCGAGCTTGGGCGACAGAGTGAGACTCCAACTCAAAAAATAAAAAAAAAGGTCCATTTGGTCAAGTGTCACGTTAAGGTTCCAGATTCCTTTGTTAATTTTTTGCCTCAATGATCTATCTATGGTTGTTATAATAGAGCTATAATAAAGCTATAATAGAGCTATAATACTGTTAGAGTCAATATCTTTTTTTAGTTTACTTAGCAGTTGCTTTATAAATGCTGGTGCTCCTGTGTTGGCTGCATATATGTTTTTAGGATGGATATTTCTTGGTTGATGGATTAAACCTTTCATCATCATGTAGTGTCCTTCCATATCTTTTTCAATTTTCGAGAGCTTAAAGGTTGTTTTGTCTCATATTAAGATTGTGACTCCTGTCTTCTTTGTGATCCATTCTCCTGGAATCTCGTTTTCCATCCTCTAACTCTGAGTCTGTGTGCATCCCTTGTGGTAAGATGAGTTTCCTGGGTGCAGCAAATTATTGGGTCGTGGTTTTTTATCCAGTTTGCCATTCTGTGTCTTTTCAGTGGTGTATTTAGTCCATTTATGTTCAGGATGATTATTGAAATGTGATTGTTTAGTCCCATTATGAGATTCTTATAAAGTTTTTTCTTTCTGTGTTCTTTTCTTTTAACTTTTGTGTTAATCAATGTGTGCATTTTCAAGTTTGCAGTCACAAGGTATTCTCTGTTGATTTTGTGTTCTCCTGTTGTCTTGGGAAGTACATGGTCATTCCTTTTTTTTTTTTTTTTTCCTCTCTCTCTTCTGTGCTTAATACATTTTTAAGCATCTCCTGTAGAGCTGGTCTGGAAGCTACACAATCTCTTAGGAATTGCATGTCTGGGAAGAAGTTTAATTCTTCATCAATGATGAAGCTGAGCTTTACTGGGTAGGATATTCCTGGTTGAAATTGTTTATTTTGGAGGACTTTGAATATTGGCCCCCAGTCCCTTCTAGCTTGTAGTGTTCCTGCTGAAAGGTCTGCTGCTATTCCTATTTCCTCAGTAGGTAGTCTGACCTTTCTCTCTTGCTGCCTTTAGGATTTTTTCTTTTGTTCCAACTTTATGTAGGTGGATTACTGTGCCTTCTTATTTGATGTCTTGTTGGGGTTCTCTGAGTCCTTTGTATTTAGTTGGACACGTCTCTGGTGAGATGGTGAAAATTTTCTTGGATAACCTCCTGGAATACTTTCTCTAAGGTGTTCTCGATCTTCCTTTCTTCTGGGATACCAATCAGGTATAGATACATCCTCTTGACATAATCACACAACTCTTGCAGATTTTGTTCTCTCTGAGTTTTCTTCCTATGCTTTTTACAGATCAGGTTAATTTCATGTTTTGGTCATCAAGTTCTGTGATTCTGTCTTCTTGATTTATTCTGCTTTTCATGCTTGTCATCTTGTTATTTATTTCCTGGATTACATTGTTTATGGCCAATATCTCTGTTACAAGTCAGTATGCATCTTGTCTTTCTTGGGTCTTATTGACTCTTTCCATCCATTCCCTAACCCCTGTTTTATTCTGGGGACAGTAGTAGGTGACTTCCATTGTTTGGGTTCTGATGTCTGATTTTTCAGGTGTTTTATCTTTGTTACACTGGGAATCACCTTTGTTATTATGTTGATTTTTTTCTCTTTTGTGACATTTATCTTTATTTTCTCTTCAGTTTCATTTTTCAGTGTCAGCGGTGGAGGCTTTTACTTCTGTTATTTGTTTAGCCCTCTAATCAGGGCTGTGAATTTGTTCTATTTTGAAACAAGGGTGTGGGTGGGAAGCTTTGCTGTCTCTTGTAGCTTTGAAAGTTGAATATGATGGAAGATTGGGAACTAGGGTTCAGAAACTACTGAAAAATCACAGTGTTCACTGATTGTGGTATAGGTTGCCTGGGACCCACTTCCCACCATCAATTTATATGATGATGAAATGGGTATATGTGTGTACACCCTGAGTCCAAGACACAGTAACAGCAAAGAGAAGAGAAAAGTAGAATGAAATAAGATGGACAAAAATAAAAAACACAGGACAACAAGAACAGAAACCAAAACAAACGCAATTAAACACAAACACACACACACACACACACACACACACACACACACACACGAAAGCCAAAACAAACTAGAAAAAAAAGAAAAACAGAAAAATCAAAACAAAAACCAGGAAAACTGTTCACAAACACACACACACACACACACACACACACACACACACCCCAAACTCAAAATGAAAGAAGAAAAAAGAAAAGTGAAAAAAAGTAATTCCAATCAAACCCTCATACATACATTCACACACACATTAAACTAAAAAAGAGGAAAAAACAAAAACAAACTATAAGATATACACTGAATCATTCATGCACACACATAAACAGAAGACAAAAAATGAAAGAAGAATAAAAAAAGAAGAAAGAAAAGAAAGAGAAAGAAAAAAAGGTGGAGAGGATGCAGATCTAACGTTCAAATACACATTCATGCACAAAGAAAAAATAATTAAATACAAACAAAGAAAAACAAAAAATACCTGCCCTCTTGGAGCAGGTTCTGTAATTATTCCTCTCAGCTGCTTACAGGTAAGCCCCTCTGCTGTCTCCTGTGGAGCTGTGATCTTATTCACAATTTACCCAGTGTTCATTCGGGTGAAGAAGGAGGAGGCAGTGAAGGTGGGTGGGGCTTCAGTCCTCCCCTCCCATTCTCCTATGGTCAAGCGGATCCCCACCAATGAGGAGGTGCAGGATTGTCTCTTCCTCAAGTACTGGTGGGGGAGCACTCCAGCCAGGCATATCCTGGAGTAGAGTCCTCCTACTGTGGCCGATGCCCAAGCTTCACTTGGGTTCTTCCCTCTCAGTTGTGCCCCATCCATGTGGGTCTGATGTTCAGAGGATTACTGGGGAAGAGGGAGTTGGTTAAGCCCCCAGACTCACTGCTGATCTCTTTGGGAGTTTTTCTGGTCCTTTTCTGGTCACACTCTTTGTCCTACTGAATCAGGGTAGAGGGTGGGGTGCCTGAGACTCAGCACTCATCCTGTCCCTTAGGAGTTTGTGCTTTCAGGATATTCCCTCTGGGTCATGATTAACCCCTGAGTAGCTAATCTGCCAGTCACAGAGATCAGGTCTGTTGCTCCATGGAGAGCAAATCCTAGCACTTTCCCACCCAGTTTTCAAGATGGTGGCAGGGTGCCTCTTTTGTCTCTCCTATGAGACTCTGCCTCTGGACTCCCTCACTGTGCTCCCTCCTCAGTCTTTGCTGCCAGTGTTCAGCCAGGTGCTGCAGTGGTGAGGCAGAGCCTGGAACCACCAGTCACTCCAGGCAGCTTTTTTCCCAGGAAGGGCTTTTCTGATTTTTAAAAATTGGCACTCAGCTTCTGCACTCGAGGAAGAACTAGGGTCCAAGCAGAGCAGCTGTGACACCAGTCACTTCACCAGGAGAGCCCTGGCCACTTGCTGCAGAATCCCCACTCAGTTGGCCACTCACATGCCCACTTACTCACAGACACTCTCACTGGGAATCACATAATCCAACTGGATCTGCCACCATCTTCCTTGTCATTCAAGAGCATACCTTCTTAACAGACTATATTTTAGCTGGCCATTGGCCATAGAGATGATGGAACAGGGAATCTTGAGAAGAATGGGCTTTCCCAGATACAAAAAAGAAATTGTATGTAACATTTCTAATCTTGAATGCCAGGCACTAGGCAGCAGGCCATTGTTCTGAGATCTGTTCATGCAATACAGGTAATATCATTACACTGGTAAATT
>CAUYQG010080857.1:0-12913 GCA_963574415.1 Tarsius wallacei | reverse complement strand
CCTTGGTAATGGGAGGCAAAATGGTGGGTAAGGGGAGGACTGGGACTTTGTATCTGGCTTTTGGGGAGCGCTGAATGGTTCTTTCACTTGAGGTGGATGAGCTTTGCTGTTTCCTGGTCCTCTTCGGTTTGACATCAGAAGTTGATGAAACACTTGGGTCCATTTGTTGTTCTATGTCTGGTTCATCTTTAACTGGAACCAATGTCAAAATCACACTTTCCTCATCATCTATTTCCTCCTGAAAGAAATTCTTCTTGTTGCTGTCAGAGTTTGAGTCTGACATTTTCAGCAACATGCGGGGCGAGGCAAAGACAGCAAGACTGAGGACACCTGCAGTTTACTTCTTGCAACCTCGTTTCTGCTTTTTAAGGACTGAGAAATGGTCCACTGTTTTCAAAGCCGTTCTGTTTTCTGAATGGTGTTTGGGTTTCTTTTTTTTCCTATTAGCTTTGTGAATAGTGTTACAGTAAATCTAGGTGTGTGAATAACTCTTGACATGACTGAAAATATAAGGATGTATGTCTGTTTTGCTGTGTTCTGGAGTGAGATTGAGTGAATAGAGAGAGTGAGTTATAGGAGTCATGTTTTTGGACGGAAACTGCTGAATACCCAGCATAGCATGGACACGTACAATGCCAAGGTGGCACAGTCACCTGTTTGCCACAAGTCTGTTTCTTCCACCGTGCTGCCTCTCACAATAACAATAGTAGGTACATTGATGCTGATAAATTCCTAGAACACTTAGGCATGAAGCCTCTACTACAAAGAGTCTGCCATCAAGAAAAATAATTCCAGCATGTTTTTTGCCTTGTGTACCATTTAAAAAATGCTATGCTTTTGATTTTGTGATGCTTTTTAGAATCAGCTTACTATTCAATGAAAATAACTTCCTTTTACATCTACTTTATGGCATGTCTAGTAATCAACTTTTTTAGCTTTTGTTTTTTCTTGAAAAGCCCTTTTATATTTTGAAGAACAGCTGCGCTACATCTAATATTTTTGGTTGATAGTTTTCATTTTTTCAGTATGTTTACTATATAATCCAAATCCCTTATGATCTGCAAAGTTTCAGTACTGAGACATCCTCTGACAAACACACTGGAGCACCATTATAGATGATCCATCAGTTTTGCTTGCTTTCTTTTTTTTTTTTTTTTGTTTTTTGAGTTGGAGTCTCACTCTGTTGCCCAGACTGGAATGCAGTGGATGCTCCTGGCCACTGCAGCCTCGACCTGCTGGGCTCCGGCGATCCTTCCACATCAGCCTTCCAAGTAGCCGGAATTACAGGCATGCACTACCATGCCTGGCTAATTTTTTGATTTATTGTAGAGATGAGGTCTCGTCAAGTTGCCAAGGCAGGTCTCAAAACTGTGGGCTCAGGCAATCCACTCACCTCAGCCTCCCAAAGCATGGGATTACAGGCTGAGCCACCGTGCCCAGCTTATCTTGCTTTCTTTAAGCATCTCTGATCTGTGTCTTTTTTCAAAAACAAAATTAAATTGTGTATTGATTACTCATGATAATGGATGCACAAACTTCATTCCCATCTATACTTTTATCTGACACCATTATTCAATTTAGATATATTGCTTAGGATGTGTCAAAAATTATCTTTTTTCTGTTTTTGATTTAAAAAATATCTGTGTGTCATAAGTTTTATGGAGTTGCTTTCTCTACATAAATTGTTACACTGATCACTATGTTGGAGATTCTAAGGGACTTTCAAACTTCTCATGATGTGTCTACTCTCAAATTTTGCATCTCCTCTTGCAGTTGAATAATTTGACAATGTTTTCTTTCAAGACCTCATAATTACTCTATCTGTGAAATATCTGAGGTTCTGTAGTCTCTCTAGTGTTGTAAGTGCCTGCTTTAACAACAGTCTGAAACCATCCTGCAAAGTATATCACCTCTTCTCAACTCTGTGTGAGAAAAGAAAGAAACCTATTCTTGGGTAAATCACCACATTCCAGAAGTGTGCACTCCTGTTGCACTGTTTTCTTTCTTCCCTGAGAAGGAAGACATGAGGTAGAAGAGTTCATGGTGGTGAAAGTGACCAGCCGGGCTTGGTGACTCAGCCTGTAATCACGTGCCTTTGGAGGCTGAGATGAGTGGATTGCCTTGGTTCGAGACCCGCCTGGGCAACTTGGTGAGACCTCATGTTTACAATAAATTAAAAAAATCAGCCGGGCGTGGTAGAGCATGCCTGTAACTTCAGCTACTCAGAAGGATCGCTGGAGCCCAGCAGGTCGAGTTTGTGGTGGCCGGGAGCGGCCACTGCACTCCAAGCTGGGTGACAAAGTGAGACTCCAACTAAAAAAAAAAAAAAAAAAGAAAATGACCAAAATTCCTCTTCTAAATAACTTTTTTGTTAAGTTCATATATTTATAAATGAATGACAATATGTAATTGTTATTTTGCCTTCTTGGTATTGTTTTTAGTATAGTATACTTTTATTAGATCTGGACTATATCTTCACTTGTGTCTAGTATGTGGGTTACATGGCTATTTTCATTATTTTTAGCTATGAATTCTCCTAACAATGAAGACCTTTTGCCAGAGGAGAGCACAGAAGAGTCACTCACAAAGGTGACATATGGAAGATAAGGCTTTGAGAATTTACACTTACGGATAGATAGGAGAAGTGTGAATGAGGGTGAAGGGCAAAGAGAATGTTATTTTGTACATGATCATTACAACTGCAACAAATATTGGAAGGTCTTTTATCAGCTATGTGAAGAATGTGGCAAAGCCTTTCACTTTCATTCAGAACTTTCTAGACATATGAGGATCCATGATGGAGAGAAATCCTACGAATGTAAAGAATGTCACAAAACTTTTAACTTGTACTCAAGGCTTATCCAACATCAGAGGATCCATCCTGGAGAGAAACCCTACAGGTGTACAAAATGTAACAAAGCCTTTAGCTTTCATTCAGTTCTTGCTAAACATACAAAGATCCATCCTGGAAAGAAACCCTATAATGTCAACAATGTGGCAAAACCTATTGCTGTCATTCAGCACTTTATCAACATAGGAGCATCCATACTGAATAGAAACTCTACAAATGTGAAGAAAGTGGCAAAACCCTTACAGATTACGCATACTTCATTATACATCAAAGAATCCATCCTGGAAAGAAACCAATTGTCAAGAATGTGGTAAAGCCATCAGCTCTCACTCACAACCTGCTAAACATAGAAGGGTCCATACTAGAGAGAAAGCCTTCAAAGTACCTGGTACTATAGGCACACACCCCATGCCCAGCTAGTTTTTTTTATGTATTACAAAGACAAGTCTTGCCCTGTTGCTCAACTTTGTCTCAAATCCCTGGCTCAGGTAACTCATTCACCTCTTCCTCCCAATGTGCTGGGATTAGAAGCATGAGCCACCACAACCAGCCTCATGTTATGATAATAACATGCCTGGTAGTGGGTATGTTTATGTTTATTCTAGTTTGAGTTTGCTAAACTTCTTGATTTTCTCTTTTTCTTCATTATGTTTTACAATTTTTCAGACCATTTTTGTGTTATTTCCTCCAGACATTCTGCATTTTAATTAATTTTTTATTTTTTATTTTTGAGTTGGAGTCTCACTCCGTTGCCCAGGCTAGAGTGCATTGTCCGCTCCCGGCCACTGCAGCCTCGACCTGCTGGGCTCCAGTGATCCTTGCGCTTCAGCCTTCCAAGTAACTGGAACTACAGGCGCGCTACCACACCCGGCTAATTTTTTGATTTATTGTAGAGATGAGGTCTCGCCAAGTTGCCAAGGCGGGTCTTGATCCCGCGGGCTCAGGCAATCCACTCACCTCAGCCTTCCAAAGCACGGGATTACAGGCTGAGCCACCAAGCATGGCTCATTCTGTATTTTTAATAGGTTTTTTTCTCTGTTGATATTCTTCTGTTGGTGACTTTCTCCATGTGGAATAAGATGTAAGCACTGATTGAAGGTTTTCCTCATATTGTTCACATTTGTAGCATATCCCTCCAAAATAGATCTACCCATGTCCAGCAAGTCCTGAATGAAAGCAAAACACTTTGCCACATTATTCACTTTGGTATGGTTTCTCTCCTGTATGCATCCTCCTATGTCCAGCAAGTCCTGAATAAAAATGAAAGACTTTGCCACATTCTTTATATTTGTAGGGTTTCTGTCAAGTA
This sequence comes from Tarsius wallacei, assembly GCA_963574415.1. NCBI lineage: Eukaryota > Metazoa > Chordata > Mammalia > Primates > Tarsiidae > Tarsius > Tarsius wallacei. Next base: position 8,753 of record CAUYQG010080857.1, on the reverse strand, counting down.
TGGACCATTGTATGCTGAGCAACTACTGAATGAAATCCAAAGACTTTGTGACATTCATCACTTTTGTAGGCTATCTTCCCAGTATGTATATCAAGCAAGAACTGAATGAGAGCTAAAGGCTTTGTCACATTTTGTACATCTGTAGTGTTATTCTCCAGCATGGAATCTCTGATGTTGAATAAGACTTGAGTACAAGTTAAAGGTTTTGTGACATCCTTCACATTTGCCTGCAAATTTCTCTCCATTTTGAATTCTCCTATGTCTAGCAAGGTCTGAATGAAACTGAAGAGCTTTGCCACATTCTTCACATTTGTAAGGTTTCTCTCCAGTATGAATTACTTTATGACTCTCTAGATTTGCTGATCAACTAAACACTTTTCCACATATGTTAAAAATATGTGAATTTACTCTAACATGTAATTTCTAATATTGACTACATTTTGTGGAATAGTTGAAAGTTTTACTATATTCATTATACTTGTAAGCCATTGCTGGAATATGGATACTCTGGTGGATAATAAATTTGTAGCACTGATCTTCCCATATTTGTAGTGCTGACCTTCCCATATTTGTTACAGTTGTATTGATCATGTACAAAGTAACATCCTCTTTGATCTTTACCCTCCTTCACACTTTTTCAATCTATCCCTAAGTGTAAATTTTTTTTGAGTTGGAGTCTCACTCTGTCACCCAGACATCATAGTCTTAACCTGCTGGACTCAGGCATTCCTTCCACCTCAACCTTCCAAGTAGCAGAAACTCCAGGCACATGCTACCATGCCCAGCTAATTTTGTTTTATTTATTGTGGAGATGAGGTCTCACCAAGTTATCAGGGCTGGTCTCGGACCCATAGGTGAGAGGCTTGAAAATAAGAGACTTAAAAACTGTTTTGCTGAAAGAATATTTGCTGTGTTTTGTGCTATAATTGCTGTATAAGAAATGTTTGCTATATTTTATAAACTCTTACCTCATGTTCCTTGTATTTTAAATCCTACCTCAGGCTCCGTAGGACTAGGCACACGTCAGGTGCCTAGTAGTGACTGTAAAGTTATACCATGTTTCAAACAGTGTCTGTGCTTAAAACTTCGTTAAGCTTTTGTATATCCCATAATTGCCATGTTAGCTTCTCCTGCATCTGCAAAGGTATATAAATGTTAAGCAATAAACCCCGCCCCGGACATTCCTTCACTTAAATTATAGTAAACTCTGTGGCACCGGCTACTCTTCTGGTGGGCTCTGCGTTGTTTCAAGCCTGCCTGTATGCTTATCTAAAAATTCCAGAGGGCTTAAGTAACTCCTCTCTGCCCGCTTAGCCGTTGCCTGTCCATCAAAGACAGCTAAGCCAAGCCCGCGAAAAATCAAAAACGAACCAACCAATCAATATCTCTGTAACCGTGTTTATGCAGTTCTATCCAATCCTGTGTGAACAAGTTTGTAAAGCCACCCCACTCCCTCAGAATTCTGTATAAAAGGTGCGTGTAAACCTGAGACGGGGCTCGCTCTCGTTCCAAGCCGCTGAGCCGGCTACAAGCGTGAGCCCAGACTCGAGTCTGAATAAAAAAACCCTTTTGTGCTTACATCAGAGCTGGCTCTTTGGTGGTATCTCTAGAACTTTGGGTACAACAGGACCAAGTAAACATGTGGATTTCTGGAATGTTCAACTTTGGATAAGTTAGGTTCTAATTGAACATGCAAGTATCTAAGCAATAACTGAAAAACATAAGAGATATAACCACATCTATTCCCTGGGTATTTGGAGCATGTCATATTGGTACCAAGCACTGTTATTTTATTGCATACTTTGGAAGTGGACTCTTGGGGGAGATAAAGAGAGATAAAGCAAAGAGCAACTTAGGCTTTTAACTATAAATGAAAAACAGTGGGGAAGGAAGAATAAGATTAATTGCCAATTAATCTCAGCTGTATACCTAGAGGAGGAAGGAGGCAACTTTTTAAATAGCTTGAAGCTGTGGAAATTCAGGTAAATGTATATTAAGAAGGTGGTAGAGTGCAGTAGAAAGAATGGAGGAATTTTGATTCAAATCTAAGCTCTATCATTGCCTATTTATATGATTATGGGAAAGATAATTAGTTAATCAGAGTCTCCAGTTTCTTGTTTGTGAAATGGGTTTTAAGTATCTCAACTGTGAGAATTTATAAGTTTAGAGAAAATACACGTAAGTATGCCACCTGCAGAATGTGGGACAGAGCAGCTTCTCAGTAGATTTTGCTGGGAGTTGCTGCTGATGAAAGCCAGTTATATTAGGTGTTTCTGAAACAGAGAAGAGGACGGTGGTCCTTAGGGTTAGGGAGGTTGCCTTACACTTAGGACCAAGATGAGTGTTTGGCTACAAAAACTCAGTTGTCAGTATTCAATGGATTGAAAACACAGAATAAAGTAAGCCTGAGGGAAGACTTGAAGATTCAAGATATGGGGTGAGTTTGCTCTGGAGTGGCTTCCATAATCCCTGTCTCTTGAGTGTGACCGGTTCTGTGACTTGCTTCTAATGAAAAGCATACAGCAAAAGTGATGGGGGTATATGTGATTGCATGCATATGATTATATCGCAGACCACTGGAGTGCCTGCTTATCTTACAAGGAAATTGGCTTTCTCTTACTGACTTTGAAGAACAAGTCGTCATGTTGTGAGCCGCCTATGGAGAGGACCATATTGCAAGGATCTGAGGGCGCCCTCCAGCAGGTGAACAATAAGAAGCTGAGAACCTCAGACAAAATAATCTGCAAAGAACTGAATGTTTCCAACAACCATGTGAGCATGGAAGCAGATAGTTCCCCAGACCAGTCTCAGATGAGACTGCAGCCCTAGAAAACTTGATTGCAACCTTGTGAGACCCTGGAACAGAGGACCCCACTCAACCATACTGGGATTCCTGACCACAGAAACTGTGAGATATGTTTTTTGGTATCTGTAAATGGGGTTCTGCCATAACAAATGCTTAAAAGTGGGAGTGGCTTTGGAATCGGGCAGTGAGTAGAAGATGTAAAAATTTTGTGAAAAATGGTAGAGAAAGCCACGGACAACTTCTTTTTAACCACAAACGAATGGTACAGACTCAGTCTTTATCTGCTACGTTCTCTAACAGAAACACATTGCCAGGGAAAGAATCAGGGTATACAGGTGGTGGCCTTTCTCTTAGAATGTGAAAATTACTTAACACCTGAATTTTTGATAGGCCACTAAGTCTCCATGAAATACACGTGCATTGCTTTTTGTTGTTATGAAATAAAAAAAGATATAAATGCATATAAATGTAACAAACACTGAGGCACTCACTACTCAGGTTTAACAAAGGTGAATATTTTATCATATTTACTTCTGTTATTCTTTTTTTAAACAAATGACCATTATAGGTAACTTAGCAAAAGCCTTAGCTCCCACATCTTCACTTCATCTTTCCTAAGTGCAATAACTATTCTGAAATTGCTATAACCATTCTCATGTGTATTTTTGGACCTTTACTGCATATATTTTTATCTGTGAGCAATATCTAGTATTGGTTAGTGAGTTTGAAAAGTTTACACAAGTAGCATTGTATTGTATGTGTCTATTCATTATTTTCTCTTTTCTAATCAACAACAGGTAATCGAAGCTAATCATTTTAGCTACTCTATTTTCTATTATTTAAGAATAAATTATAGGTTTTTAAAAAATCCATTACTTGACTTTTTTTCCTAAGAAAGTTTTATTTTATTTTAAAGATGTGGGCTACCATTTAGGATTAGGTAGATAAGTGGTCATCATACAGGTAAAGTTTGGGCCTCCCTTTGGTCCCACTTTGCCTGGCTGTGTCTCGCTGCTATCAATCCCTTTCTTATAGTATTATAAATAATGTTCAGGGTCTGCTTACGAGTGAGAACATGTGGTACCTGGTTCTTTGTTTCTGTGATAGATCACTGAATATGATAGACTCTTAATTCATCCAAGTTGCTGTGAAGTCCATAATGTTGTCCTTCTTTATGGCTGTGTAATACTCCATCATGTATATGTACCACTTTTTAAAAATCTAGTCTACTTTTAATGGGTAGCATGGTTGGTTCCATGTTTTTGCTATTGTAAATAATGCTGTGATAAACATGCATATGCAGGCATCTTTTTTGTAGAATGATTTGTGTTCCTCCAGGTATAACATAGGAGACACCCACACGGAAATTAGAATAGGCAACCAATTCCTGATCAAAACCCCAGAAGCCCATGCCATAAGAGATAAGATAGATAAGTGGGACCTCATCAAACTGAAAAGCTTCTGCAAAACAAAATAAATCATCAAAAGAGTGAGTAGACAGTCAACCGAAGGGGAAAAAATGTTTGCCAACTGTATATTTGTCAAAGACCTAACATCTAGGACCTTTAAATGTGCCAAAAGGAAAATAAACAAGCAGCCCCATTAAAAGGTGAGCAAATACATGAATACACTTTTTGAAAGAAGACACATGAGCAGTCAACAGATACATGAAAAAATGCTCAGCCTCACTAACCATCAAAGACATGCAAATCAAAACCACAATGAGATACCACCCAACTCCAGTCAGGATGGCCATCATTAATAACTAGAAACATTTTTTTAGGAATTTTTTTCCTGACACTTCTCAAATTAGTATCCTTGCTCTCTCTGGTAGAAGTTTTAAAAACACAGCTTCTTTGGAGAACCTTTGACAATACCCACTAAAGATGCACAATTCCAAACAACCCATACTCCACTTGTAGGTGTCTACACATATCCTCAAGGAGTTTTCATTTCACATATGATTGCTCTTTGATAGCATGGATTGACTAATTCACCAGGAAGGTACCAATCACAAGATTGTCTTTCTTCCTTCATTTTCTCAGTCCCCCTCTTCTCAGACTCCTACTTCCTTCTCTTCCTGATATGTATTCAGTCTTTACAGTTCAGTGGAAAATAAAGTACAGATAAATGTGACAAAAATACATAAGCTTCCAAGTACCACATTCATAGTTTGCATGAAGGAAACAGAGTCAGGCAAAGAAACCCCCCAAATCACCAAGGCTGTAAAGCAGATAACTGTTATCACATCCACATGTACTTGACAAGAAGCCAATACATTGTCACTTTTCTAACTTTCAAAAAATTGCTACTAAAAAGCTGGCTCACTGGAAATGTTCAACAAATGCTATTCAGTATGTTGTGCCTATATGTTGGCATGACACATTATCTTCTGTTTTGTATATTTTTGAATACAAATGTATATGTGTATATATATGTATATGAATACATATATGTGTATATATATGTATATCTATATACATATATATCTCCTTTTTTTTTGAATTGGAGTCTCACTCTGTCACCCAGGTTGGTGTGTGTGGCACACTCATGGCTGCTGCAGCCTCAACCTGCTGGACTCAGGTGATCCTTCTGCCTCAGCCTTCCAAGTAACTGGAACTATAGGTGTGCGCCACCACGCCTAGCTAATTTTTTGATTTATTGCAGAGATGAGGTCTCACCAAGTTGCCCAGGCTGGTCCCGTAGGCTCAGGCAATCTTTTCATCTCAGCCTCCCAAAGTGTTAGGATTATAGGTGTGAGCCACCACGCCCAGCCTATATCTTTTTACAAATATATTTTGAATCAATTTTAGGTCTAATTCATGGTAGTTGGGGCTTGGTTCTTGTGACTTTCAAACATTGTTCTAAAACAAAACTATTGCAGTTTGTTGAAGAGACAGCCAAGAGTAAATGCTTTTCTCTTACAAATAAATTATTTTGGCTTTCTAATACTTCATCCGACTTCAAGGAATTTGTCACTTTAATGTCAGACTCTCATATATTGTTTAATTGATATTTATACTGTGAAACTTTTAACCTGGTGGAATGAGATGCCATCTACCTGCTGCTTTGAGTCAAATGCTACACCTTCCCCCTCCACATATCCACACTCTCACCTCTCACTTTCATATATACACCAACACACTTAGACTTTACCTTTTGAATCACTTGCACCGTAAAATTGATACATAGTAAAATTACTTCCTATATGGAATGTGCAAAGACATTCTTGCATTCCATACACAGGACAGACATCACAAATAAGTCAAGTTACTATTTTTCTTCTTCTTTTTTTTTTTTTGAGTTGGAGTCTCACTCTGTTACCCAGACTGGAGTGCAGTGGCTGCTCCCAGCCACCGCAGCCTCGACCTGCTGGGCTCCGACGATCCTTCCGCCTCAGCCTTCCAAGTAGCTGGAACTACAGGCGCGCGCTACCACGCCTGGCTGATTTTTTTTATTTATTGTAGAGATGGGGTCTCGCCAAGTTGCCCAGGCGGGTCTCGAACCCGTGGGGAATACCTTTTTAAATAGAAAATATTTCACCTTTATAAAGGGAAATTTATGCCCTACTTTTAGCTGGATACAGGAGGCAGAGTTGTTTTTTTCTGCTTCTGGTGTTTCTTAATGGACTTTAGCTCAAAATAACCCTTATGCCAAAATAGCATATTTTGGGGTGGTATATTCTAATCCCCTTTAGGACCCTTCTCTTTTCTCCCATACAGAAAATGCATACAGTTGTGGTTATTTGAGTATTTATATTTTAAAACTTATATCAAGGATCCAGGAGCATTCTTGGTTTGAATTTATATTGCCCAGCACCATAATTTCATTTTTCAGCATTTCCCGAGCCTCTTCACTCACCAGGAGGTTATTTCACAATGTAGTAGCTTTATTTTTCTAGTCTGTTGACTTCATAGAAAGAAAAAGAGAAGGATTGGGGGAAAAGCTTTTTTGCTAGAGGGTTTAATACACTTAAAACATTACATCTTTTAGGAATATTTTGTATGTATGCCAGTGTTTTCTTTTAGTGATGAATAAGTGGGAATAGGAGAGAAAATTGAGAAACTGATTAAGATGTTTGCAAAAGGTACACATTGACAGTATTGTAGAACTTAAAGACTCTGAGTCTTTTTATGTGTTTATTAGTGTTCCTTGTTATGGATTTACCTCTTTTTATTAACAATCAGAATTCTATTAAAATTCAGTATATTCTGCAGTTTCTCAGACTCACAGCTACTGGAGTTAAAAACCATAATAGATAATGTTGAAGTATTAGTACTTCCTCATGAGGTTTAATGCATGCATATTTTAGTTAGGCACGGGCTGGAGGAGCATACAGTCTGCAGTCATTTAATCAGTGAAGTTTGTGGTAGGTGGTAAGAACAATTTTTGTTTTCTACAATGTCTTCTTTCCATATCTTCAGTTTTGAACAACAAAAAAACAATACACTGCTATCTTCAGACTCCACATTAACTGAAGGATAGTACCTGTTTGGTTGTGCCAGGAGTTATTTAAACGGTGCCCAGGAGCCTGAGTTTACTATGTGCTTGGAGCCCTGAGGAAAGGCAGAAGGAGGGGTTGGAACCTGCTAGAATATGGTTGTTTCAACCCTGGAGCACTGGCAATTTCTGTTCAACCTCTCCCAGGAATAAGCCTGATGAGAGAAGGGTAGTGACCCAAGGGAGAGCAGAGGACAGCAGGAGAGAGGTAAAACAAATGCAGAGGGTAAGGAAGAGGTGTAATAACAAAAAGTGATTTGGTGAAGGGAGAGGAAAATATTTTTGTTTTCACAATCATCTTTGTAAATAAAACTAGTCTCTGCCTGTCAGTTACTACATCTCATGAAAGTGGCAGGTCTAATTTCCACTGATTTGGTCTGCCACTTTGGATGGCCTGCCTGGAAGTCAAGTCTATGTGGCACACTCTATGTCACATTGGGACATTTTAGAGAACTGGGTAGTTACACTCTAGCACGGCTGAAATAGAGGCACCTGTACCATCAACTCTTCCCAATTTACCTGTACCAGTTGAGACCTGGTCTATCTCTTGTAGCCAGGGTCGAGAACTACTGGTTAAAAGCAACCCAGACAGATTAAAATTATGTTAAAAAAAGTGTGTGTGTGGGGGCATTATAATTGGGTTAAATAGATTGCATTTTTTTGATTATAAAATTAATATTTATCATATGGCCCAAGAACTGCACAATAAGTTTTGATTAGGAGGCAAGGTGCCTTAAATTCCCATCTTAATAATCAGATACAACATGTTGGCTTAAGGATTCCAGATTTTTTTCCATCAAGTTTAGAGAGACTGGGTATGGTCTGAAATATACTTATTTGCTCACAATACCTAAATATTTGCAATGTATTGAAGGAGTTCTATTGTGGGTCATATGACTGCCACTTGGAATTGTTTCTGTAGCCAGTGGGAAGGGGTGCTGTGAAAACCAGTGGAGCAAATGCCCACCCCTGGAGAGGAGAGTTTCACCCAGAGGAAGTGGGGCAGGGCTTCCTCATCGCTCAGTTTCAGGGGCCACCATTCATATCAGAGGATATGTGAATGGTCCCCCCTGGAGTTGTGCTGTGCACAGCTTGTGTGGCTGTGCACACAGAGAGGCCCCAATTTAATGGGAGGTGCCCATACCTTCAGAAGAGGGAAGTAAGCCGGGCTCGGTGGCTCACCCTGTAATCCCAGCGTTTTGGGAGGCTGAGGTGAGTGGATTGCCTGAGCCCGTGGGTTCGAGACCCGCGTGGGCAACTTGGTGAGACCTCATCTCTACAATAAAATTAAAAAAATTAGCCAGGCGTGGTAGCGCGCACCTGTAGTTTCAGCTACTTGGAAGGCTGAGGCGGAAGGATCACCGGAGCCCAGCAGGTCGAGGCTGCGGTGGCCAGGAGCGGCCACTGCACTCCAGTGTGGGCAACAGAGTGAGACTCCAACTCAAAA
>CAUYQG010080856.1:0-19330 GCA_963574415.1 Tarsius wallacei | reverse complement strand
CACAAGTCACAATACCAATGATATAGACTCTACCCAAGTGTCCATTCAATAGACAAATAAATAAAGAAAAAGTGGTACGTATACACAATAAAAAACTGTTTGGCCAGAAAAAAGAATTAAAAAAGGATAAAATTGTGTCATTTGCAGCAACATGGATGGAACTGGAGATTATTATGTTAAGTAAAATAAGCCAAATACACAAAGATAAATATCACATGTCCTCACTCATATGTGGGAGCTAAAAAGCTGACCTCGTGGAGGTAGAGAGTAGAATGAAAGATATCACAGGCTGAGAGGGGTGTGTATGGGGCAGAGAGAATAAAGAGAAGTTGGTTAATGGATACAAACACAGTTAAATGGAAAGAATAAGTTCTACCGTTCGATAGCAGAGCACAGTGACGATAGTTAAGAACAACGTATTACATTTTTAAAGTAGCCAGAAGAGAAGACTTGAAATGTTCACATAGAAATGATAAATACTCAACGTGACTGACATCCCAAATACCTTGACTTGATCATGATACTTTCTATATGCGTAACAAAAGATCACATGTATACCATAAATATCATAAATATATATATAAATATCATGTTTCAACAAAATTTTAAATTCTTAAAAAATCTAAAAGAAAAAAAATCTCCAATTGTAACATGTTATAATTTTTACATCCTACCATAATCATAACTCTTACCACAGCTATTATTTTTTAAATCACTAATATAAACTAGGAATGGGATTAAGTTCTTTAAAATTTTTTTGATTGTTTAATGTTAACAGCAATGATACAAAAAGCATTATTGTTTACATTTTATGCAACTGGCTAGGTAATATCCCCAGTCATTCAGTTGGTTTGTTGAGGAGCTAAAATTTGAGCCTTTATCTCTCCATCTCCAAAGTCCATGACTTTTCACCATGCCATGTGGTACAAATTACAACCATCCTTCTCTCTGCTGGGATGGAAAAGAGAGAGAAAAAAGGAAAAGATACTTAACAAGCATTTTTTTTTTTGAGTTGCCCAGGCTGGAGTGCAATGGCACACTCCCGGTCACCGCAGCCTCAACCTGCTGAGCTCAGGTGATTCTTCCACCTCAGCCTTCCAAGTAGCTGGTACTACAGGCACACGTTACCGTGCCTGGTCAATTTTTTGATTTATTGTAGGGACAAGTTCTTGCCAAGTTGCCCAGGCTGGTCTCAAACCTGTGAGCTCAGGCAATCCTCTCACCTCGGCCTCCCAAAGTGCTGGTTATTATATGCATGAGCCACTGAGCCTGGCTTACCAAGCATATTTAATGGGATCAATAGACAATAACTAGTATCATCATTCCTCTAATCCTTTAATATCATACTGCTTCAATGAAAGCAAAGAATACGGAAGTGTAAGTCATCCTGGAAACTTTGCAATATATTGTCCAATTCTTTGACTTTTATCTATCTAATCTAGCCCTTCAATTTAAGATTTGTCTGAAAGCCATCTGAATCCCAAATTAGCTCTTCTCCCTGGCCCTTGTCCATACATATTTTCTGAAGTGACCTTTCCTCTCCTCATATTCTTGTTCTGGCTATATTTCACTTTGCACATTACAACATCTCCATTATCAAAGTTTAAATGTCTCACTCCAAATAACAATGGCTTGTTTTTTTCTTGGAAAAAGACACTCTGATGTTGCTGAGTTTCTAAAGAATGTGAGCAACCACATACCTTCAGAGTTCTTGTATGTAACAAAATGCACTTGGACTTTCTGGTCTTGATGAGCACATTATTAATTTTACACTAAAGAAAGATCATCAGTATTAAAACAAATAACCCTAGGGCTGAAAATACATTTTTTTTTTTTTTTAGTATCCATCGAGTGTGCCCAAGAGATCTGATTTACAAATCTAGCCAGCTGAGATGCCTGCTCTAATACCTCTGCCTCTTTGGTTCTCTGCTTTTTCAAACTCTTCTACTCATCTTTTAACTTCCCAGCTACTTTTATCAAAATAAAAATATTTTCTGAGAAGAAAATGAGAGCATTCTACCTTCTAAAGAAATATATTTCCCCCTTAGAAATGAATACATATACCATTCAATGTATACATTAGAGGATTAGCCAGGGTAAGTAACACTACTAGCTTTTCATGACAATGAAAAGTCCCAGTGCTCAAAAACAACAAAGGTTTATTTCTTGCTCATTTCAGAGTTAGTGGAAGTTAAGAAGCTGTTTGGGGCCATTTTTCTCTCAGCAGTGATTGAGGAATCCAATCTCCAAGTAACCTTGCGGCTCTGCCAGATCCAGGGTCTCCCTATAGTCATTCTTTGAATCCCCTCCACCTGTCTGGCTGATGTGTTAAGATAGAGCATGAAAGATTGCAAAGGAAGTTTTATGAGCCAGTCCCAAAGATAGAGTACACTACTTACCCCCTAATAATATTGATCAGAAACCAGCCATGTGGGATCAACCTAATAGAGAATCTGAGTCTTCCTGTATGCTCAGGAATAGTAGAAAGTTTACTGAGCATGCATGTAACTTCTCCTACAACCTGTCTCATATGAATTAAACAAGGATGATTTCTTTCCCTAGAGAATCTTCCTTTTTTTTTTTTTTATGAATCAATAAAGTCTAGTTTCAAACTATGCAGGGATGAGCACAAAACTTGTCATATTGAGACTCAGTTGAGAAACCCTGCTTTGCAGCCATTCAGCATTGGCCTAAAATCAAGACACTACAAAACTCAGAAACTGAAGCCCAGTCTACGGCTGTCAAAATCTACGCTCCTATGATACTAATTAAATTGTAAATATTCCTTTTACTTATGACAATAAAATTATCTTAAATTTTATCATTCTTTTTTTAAGAAACTACAGAGAAAATGAAAGTTTATCAAATTATCTTTGATAACTTGTTGCAAATTAAATCTGCCATAAGAAAAATAAGGGATAACTCACCTTGATTGTGGGTGAAGAAGAATGCTGTCTAACTCTGGTCTAAGCTCTAAAGTGCTGTACTGTCAAACTGATAACATTCTTGAGTCAAAGATATGTACCAGTTTGTGTTCAACTGTAGGTCCTTGGCCACAGGAATACTGTCATGCTATGCCTTTTCTTATACCTATTTAATAATTCATCTAAGAACTGATTTATTTGACCAATCAGGTGTTTCAAAAAACACAAGAACTCTTTTAAATGTCTGGTTTGTTGTTAATACCCTAAAATCATTCATTTCAATTGAACTGGGCATTTTGTGTATTCATTAGCAGAAAGGTAGTTTATGGCATTGATTTTGATAGAATATTTTGTTGTAGCCATCTTTTATAGCATATTTCCTTTTATAAAATTCTATAAGTGATTCTATAGGTTTTATAGGCTTAGAGTATAAAAACTTAGACCTTTTAAAATTTGCATAGAATCCCGAGTTCCTTATTTGTCCATTTTGAGAGGATGAGTTTTTAGATAAAAAACATTTGGATACGAATTACTGTTAAGAGAGAGTTACAAAAATTACACTGATTTGCATATTAGTTGAATTGTTCCCTGTAGGAAATAAAGCTGTCTTACCTTCTCGGAGATAAGACTTTGTAAAGTAAAAATAAATGTAAATGCAAATGTCTGTTTCCTAATTCAATTAATGAAAATTTTGTAGATATTTTTGTTTCTTAGATTGCAGAAGACTTCAAAGGTCTTTAGTAGCCAGCATGTAAAGCAGTAGAATCACATCCAGCAATTAGAATCATCACATATCACCTTCATCAGTACTTTGAACTCTCTTCAAAGGAAAGAGGCTCTTACTGGGTTTTCACTTTTTTTTTTAAGTAGATCTATTTGATATATTCAAGTTCAAATAGTCCGCAGTAGAATTATATCAGATCTGTAAAAGAATATTTTGGAATCTTTATGAGAGAATTATTATTTAGGGTAACAAAGTCTTAGGATAATCATGTTTGCATTCCAGTAATGCTATGTTTCCAAAGAACTGAGACTGAAATTTGAAAGAATAAAGTCCCTTAATTTTTTTATTAGAAATAATATTTTATTTAATATAATATATCCAAAATATTATTATAAAATGTAATTAATATAGCAACTTTAATGAGATAGTTCAGTTAGAACACAGCTTAATCCAGACACTGAATTTTTTTGTGTGTGACTACTTTGTTTTCTATTTTTATTTTTTAATTTTTTTTTTTTTTGCGTTGGAGTCTTACTCTGTCGCCCAGACTGGAGTGCAGTGGCCGCTCCTGGCCACCGCAGCCTGGACCTGCTGGGCTCCAGCGATCCTTCCACCTCAGCCTTCCGAGTAGCTGGAATTACAGGTGCGCGCTACCACCCCCGGCTAATTTTTGGTTTATTGTATAGATGAGGTCTCGCCAAGTTGCCCAGGCAAGTCTCAAACCCGCGGGCTCAGGCAATCCACTCACCTCAGCCTCCCAAAGCGCGGGATTACAGGCTGAGCCACCGAGCCTGACTTATTTTTATTTTTTTAATTAATTTATTTATTATAAAGATGTAGGGTACAATTCAGGGTTAGGTATATGAGTCAGAGTCTCACTCTGCTGCCCAGGCTGGAGTGCAGTGACACGCTCCCGGCCACCGCAGCCTCGCCCTGCTGGGCTCCTGCGATCCTTCGCCTCAGCCTTCCAAGCAGCCAGAATTACAGGCGCGCGCTACCACGCCCGGTTAATTTTTTTTGATTTAGTGTGGAGTCGAGGTCTCGCCAAGTTGCCCAGGTGGGTTTCGAACCCATGGGCTCAGTCAATCCATTCACCTCGGCCTCCCAAAGTGCTGGGATTACAGGGTACGACGAGCCCGGTGGAAGTCCCTTGAATTCTAAGATTTAACAATCTAGTAGGGCCTAATCTAGTAAGATTTAGAAAGGGAAAAGGTGGTAAAACCTGACTGGAATAGAGGCAAGAGAATTCATGGATATCCAAACCCAGGTCATCAGAGAGAGTAGTAGTAATAAAATGTCAAAGAACAAACCCAGGCAAGATCCAGACTGGGAAGACAGAGATTAAATCTGAAACAAGAAAAATTATACTTCACATGATCTTCTAGACCTGGGAGCTGAGAAATTCCATTTCGTTTATATTTTGGAGAGTAGAGAACAAGTAGGGAAAATAGAATCTGCATCTACATATGAGGATGTAGGAATAAAATTTTCAAATGATTTGTCACATCACAGAAATTATCCAGACAGATAAGATGCCTAGAGTAGAGGGCAGCAATTTTAGCTATGCTGGTTTCCAACTTGAATGTAAATGAATCTTTTTTATGAATAAATAAGCAATTTGCTGAGATAATAGCAAACATGGCCTTGAAATATCAAAAATTTAAGACCTAAGGTAAAACAGAAATCTGGCCAATCATATAGTATAAAATATAAAGATTTGCTGAAGGAAAATATATTTTTCTTATTTTAATGGTTATGTTGTTTATAGCACAAATGCTAGTTTCCAAAATGTTTTTGATAATATCTTCAATCACTAAAAAATTATTGTGTCTTCAAAGTGCTAATAAGATACACAGATATATACATAGATATATAGAAGTACACATACATGCGTACACATACGTACACATAATTAATTATAATTATATATGTTTGTGGATATATACATAAATAAATATGTATGCATACATACATACATTTCTGCTTTAAGATCAAGTTCACATTTCAAAACATACTCCAAAGTAGAAATTTGAAAAGATATAATGTCAACTTAAACAAATTTTGAACATATTTTCTGCCCAGATCTTAGTAGTTAATGTTTTCCATGCTATATAATATGTACACTTCACTTTAGAAGTCAAGTAGTAACAAACATAACTTTTCTGAGCATGTGTTTAGACTATTGAGGAAGAATACACACAGTCACAATATATGAGAAAGAATAAGTTTTTCCCATATATTATTCTGTCTCTATCATGTGTCTCTTTGTGTTAATAAACTGTGACTGCATAGCAGCACACTGTTATAATCCAAATAAAATCTACTTATTTTAATTAATATCCATTGAATAAATTAATTTTCATCAATTTCCATCAATAAATTAATTTCCATTAATTCCCATTTGTTACACTTAAAATATGGCATTTAGCTTCTTTTATTAAAAACTATAGTTGTATTTAGGACAACCCCCTTGGGTCCCCTCCCACTGTGGGAGCTTTTCTGTTCTCTTAATAAATCCTTCTTTCAAAAAAAAACAAACTATAGTTGTATTTTACTCAAAATACGACACAAATCATTATAAAAGACTTAGCTACATATGGGAGTACAATAAAGAAATTGAAAATAAACCTCTAAATTGCACCATCCAAAAGATAATCATGATTAATGTCTGGTACAAGTTTCTAAGCACAAATAAAGATAGACAGATGGATCATGTCATGAATATGTGTCATGTAGGGGAAAGCATGAGAGTACTGTACTCTGGACGCAGGCATTACAGGAGAACTGACTGTAGAGAATTTGGAAACATTTTTAAAGTCAACTAAAAGTGAGTCTTCTTTTTATAACCCCCCATGCTGGTAATTTTACACAATATCAATGTAAAATATTGCCCCCATCATAGTGGACCCCTGCCAATGTCACTGCACCTTGGAACACCAACAATAGACGGATGGAGATAAATGTTAGATGATAGATAGATAGATTTTTATTTTAACAGAATAAAATTAATTTACATGAAATTGAAGAGAATGCTGAAATGAGGGAGCTATAGCTTTACTACATCAACTGTTACCACCTGAAATATAACTCTAAAATAAAGAAAGTTTATTTTAAATGCTAAGTTGTAAGAATTGCTATTTTAATCACAGATGCCAATTTTAGATAATTTTGATTCTCTGCTCTGAAAGATGAGGAAAAAAATGTTTTCAACACTGTCTTCCTCTATATTACTATTTATGACTTCATCAAGAGTTAATATAATTGTACCTTATTCTGTAACTGTAATTTTCAGTTGCTTCTTTCTTTCTTGTATTTAAATGAATCCATGCCTATTTATAGTTCTAGTTGTATAATTATTGCATCGATTTAATTTTTTTATTTTAATTTTTCCTTTATTTTGTTGGATTTTATGACCTTGTCTTCCATTGCCCTCCCTAAAAAATGAGATCTTGGACACTCTGTTCCCTAGCTTTGCATGTTTGAAAATCTTTATCTGTTATACACATCAATATGCATGATTCTCAAGTGTAGTTTTTATAGATTCTGTTTTATATTTTGAGTTCAATAATATCATCAGTATGTTTCTAGGACATGGGATGCTCTTTCAAATTGAGGCAAGTATTTATCTCAATAGGTTAGTATTTATTGTATCATACTGTAAATATCAATATAATCTATTGATTTTTAATCGATCAGTTCCCTTTCATTTATTCTCTTTTTTCTTTAGAAATACCAGTTATTATATGTAAACATTGTGTGCCTTTCATATCTTATCTCAAGTGAGATTTGAAGGTGCTTTGGTCTTTTTCTTTTTATTTCATATGATCTCCTTGAGCTGCCTGTGCTTTCAGTCAAGTTCACTCAGCTTGATATTGTTCTAATGTGACTTTCATGTAAACAATGCTCTAAATTTACTGTCATTTATTTCTGGAGTCCTATAATCCTATAATCTCTCCTTTGAATGCTAACATATATTTTTTGAGTTTATGTGTATGTTGCCCTAGGTGTCATCTCCTCTGTTTTTTAAGATTCAGAGTGTCATTGTGACTTGGGTCACAGGACTGCTGAATTGTGAACTGATGGCAGTCTCTGTTTGCTCTCCTTCTTCATTGAACTTTATTCTTTGATTATAAACTTGCCTGGTAGGTGAGAAATTACATGTCAGAATGTCTCCTTGAGCTGTACTTCCCCCGCCATTCTGTTATGTGGAATTGGAACTCTATAGGGACTATCTTCATTTTGTTCATGGTCCACCTAATCAAACATCACTAATCAAAAATACTGTGCTACTCAGTATTTCGTTCTCACTCATTTTTTTGTTGTTGATAACTTTCCATAAGAAAGTTATATCCTGATGAAGGTCAGGAAATGTCCAGAGTCCTCCTTCATTTTTGTTTATATTCCATGGTGCCTACTTTATAGGTTTTATTGGGGGATATGGCCATGCTGTTATCTGAATGTTTGTGTACATACAATTTATATGTTGAAATCTAGACTCACAATAGCTAAGATACAGAATTAACATAAGTGTCCATCAACAGATACATAAATACATAAAATATGCTATATATACACAATACAATACTTTTTAGCCTTAGAAAAGAAGAAAATTCTGTCATTTGCTACAACATACAATAAACCTGGGGGACATTATGCTAAGTGAAATTAGTCAATCGCAGAAAGACAAATATTGCATGGTTTCACTTATATGTGGAATCTAAAAATGTTGAACTCATACAAGTAGAACATAGAAAGGTGGTTATCAGAAACCGGGGGCTAGGAGGAAGGAATGGGAAGGCATAGTTTCAGACGGATAAGAACAATAATTTTTTTAGATCTGTTGTACATCATGGTGACTATAGTTAATCATAACATGTTATATGTCTCAAAATTGCTAAAAGAGTAAATTTCATACCTTACCACAAAAACGTACACCATATATTATATATTTCTGTACCTCATATATATCTGACTATGATTTGTCAATTAAAAATAATAATTTTAAAAGATAGAAGTCTCTGTTTTGTTTTTGTTTTGTTTTTGTTTTGTTTTTTGAGTTGGAGTCTCACTCTGTCACCCAGACTGGAGTGCAGTGGCCGCTCCTGGCCACCACAGCCTCAACCTGCTGGGCTCCGACGATCCTTCCGCCTCAGCCTTCCAAGTAGCTGGAACTACAGGCACACGCTAACATGTCCGGCTAATTTTTTTTTGATTTATTGTAGAGATGAGGTCTCGCCAAGTTGCCCAGGTGGGTCTCGAACCCGCGGGCTCAGGCAATTCACTTACCTCGGCCTCCCAAAACACGGGATTACAGGCTGAGCCACCGAGCCCAGCAAAGATAGAAGTCTTAAAAAGAGAAAAGAAAAGAAATTCTAACCCTCAGGGTGATGAAATTTGAAGGTGGGAGACTGGGGGATTATTAGAATATGAGGACAGAGTTCTCATGAATGTGATTAGTGTTCCCATGGAAAAGGCTCAAGGGAGCACAACTCCCCGTTCCATCAAATGAAG
The DNA here is from genome assembly GCA_963574415.1 of Tarsius wallacei. Taxonomy (NCBI): domain Eukaryota; kingdom Metazoa; phylum Chordata; class Mammalia; order Primates; family Tarsiidae; genus Tarsius; species Tarsius wallacei. The sequence continues at coordinate 10,171 of CAUYQG010080856.1, read as the reverse complement.
ACAGAGCGAGAAGTCATCTATGATCAAGAGCAACCTTTACCAGACACGAAACTTCCTGGCACTTTGAACTTGGACTTCCTAGCTTCCAGAACAGTGAAAAATAAATTCCTGTTGTTTGCAAACTACACAATCTATGATTTTTTGAAAAAATATCAGTCCAAATGGACTAAGACAAGACATTTATTTATCTCTACCAAACTTTTTTTTTCTCTTACAGGTGTGGGGGGGGGATAAGGGTTGGGGTAGTAGATGTAGGAGCGTGTGATTTTAGCAGAAGAGATAAAAGTAAAATTGTCATAAATGAGAATAATCCAGCAAAGTTCCAAGATTCTGTGGGATCTCAAATATAAATTGTCTGTCATATTTTTCTAAAGATATAAAATGTAGAATAAATCAGAATATCATCTATACAACCTCGAGGTTTTTGGTGCCACTGAAACAATTATTTATCATCATTCACAGATTTTGTTCACTGGCAGCACTTAACATTCAGGATGTTAAAACTATACCTTTACTTTCCACCTCCATTTCTGTCTTGGTGCTTTCTCAACCAACGTTGTTCCCGGATTCTCCTCCTTTCATCGTCCACATTATGAATGAGACGGTCAGGATGAAGTCAGAAGCGGAATGTGTAAGACTGCAAGGAGGTCCAGAGGAGTGCTGTAAGGGGCCATTTTAATCTGAGAGGCTATCTGCGTTCGTAATTGGTATTTATGGAACGTTGACTCCTCACCTCCTTCAGAGACTGGGAGATAAGAGCCCTATCTTTCTTGATAATTATATTTCAAAGAGATGGCTCTCAGATTTTTGAAAAAGACATACCTGGGTTGTAGAGGACTTGCATTTTTAAAAAGCAGAGAAAAGATGTATAACTACAAGTTTTCTAAAGCAAATGTTCTGAAAAAGGTGAGGTCAGCCATATAGTTAGGAAGAACCCTGTCTAAAGTATGGTCAAGCTGAGCGGAGTATTAAGGTTGTCTTGGTCTGTGCTCACAAGGCGAAGTACTGGAAACACTTTGTGAGACTGACATGGTCCCTGCGAATGGGGTAGGAAAGGTGGGGCCAGTTGCATCTTTGGAGGCAGGAGTATTTGTTCTTGAATGAAAGAGAAGGTGAAGAAATGAGAGAAAGCGTGAGTGAGACAGCGTGTGCCACATTGGGCAGAAAAAGTAAAAGTAGAATAAACTATGGATTGTTATGGAGGTAAAATGTAGATTGCCTAAAAATCTTAACAGTGCCATCAAACTCCAAGGGCTGGGGAAACAAAAACATGAGTTTAGCTAGCCAGTTGTAATACTCCAATAAGTGTTGGGGACTGTAGCAAATTTGAGAGCGCTTGCCCCGATTTGTTATGAATGCAGGGTCCCAGGTCCCACCAAGACTTCCTGAATCAGAAGCTGTATTTTAACAAGATCTTGAAGAGTCATATAGGCACATTAAAGTTAGAGAAGCAGCCGAGCTTGGTGGCTTAGCCTGTAATCCCGCACCTTGGGAGAGTAAGGTGAGTGGATTGCCTGAGCCCGCAGGTTCGAGACCCGCCTGGGCAACTTGGCGAGACCTCATGTCTACAATAAATCAAAAAAAAAAAAAAAAAAAAAATTAGCCGGGGGTGGTAGCGCGCGCCTGTAGTTCCAGCTCCTTGGAAGTCTGAGGCAGAAGGATCGCCAGAGCCCAGCAGGTCTAGGCTGCGGTGGCCGGGAGCGGCCACTGCACTCCAGTCTGGGTGACGGGGTGAGACACCAACTCAAAATAAATAAATACATAAATAAAAATAAAGTTAGAGAAGCATAGCTTAAATCATACCTCCCTGAACAATAATGTTTCTCTTACCACTTGCTTGCCTTGGTTTTGGTCATTTATAATACCTCACTCTCACAGTACCACTTAGAGGGGAAGGACCTTTTTTTTTTTTCGCTCTCTAAATATTTGCTTTGGCAACAGATTTTCTGAGTGAGTGAAAGTGTTGCCCCATAGGTGACCTATATAAAATTATTCTTGTAGGTTGGCCCTCATGTCACTCAGGATTAATCACTTGTATTTACTTATGAAGGTGAGAATTTCAAATATAGCCCTGAATCACATTCTGGAATACATTTTGGTATGCAGAGGGAAAAGATGAACACATAGCTATTACATATTCTTTAAAACAAAGGGAAGAAACAACAACAGAAAACATATTAATGTGATTTTATGGCTAAAAATTTTAAAACAAGCATCATGGAATATAAAGTTATGGTCCTCATAGGAATCATAACTGGGCTGTAAGGCAAATATATATTAAGGCATAAATATAAGGGCCTGTACAATAATAGAAACGACGACAACCAGATGTACCAAGAGACTAAATTATAATTGACATGGGAACCATATATTTGGAACTTCATACTGCTTAGAATTTAAATTGTTCTGAAACATTGGAGCAATATGAAGGTGTCTAGAAAACATAGGGTGGGTACAACAAAAATATGAAGAGGTCATATGAGCAACAAACAGTTAATAATGTTTCTTTTATATCATCTAGACCAAAGGTCTCCAACATTCTTGGCATCAGGGACCAGTTTCATGAAAGGACAATTTTTCCACAGACGGCAGTGGGCGGTGGGGGGGATGAGGAGAAAGTGTGGGGATGGTTTCAGGATGATTCAAACACATAACATATAGTGTGCACTTTTTATTATTATTACGTTGTAATATATAATGAAATAATTTTACAACTCACCATAAAAAAAAAGAGGTGCAAACGGAAGTGGTAAATAAAATCATGGGCGGGCCATGTGGACTAAAATAAATGTCAGATTCTGACTTAAAGCCTGTCACCAGATGCAGTTGTACAATTGAAGTACATCTACTCACTTGCCACTCACAGATAGGTTTTGATATGAGTCTGCAAGCAATTGATTTATGATGGTCTCAGTGCAGTCCAACCTCACTGCTAATGTTAATCTGTATTTGCAGCCACTTCCCAGCACTAGTGAGAGAGGAGATAGTCAGAAGCTGGTTAGGCAGACAGAGAGGGAGGGTCTCCAGGAGACTTAACGCCTGCAGGAACGCCCCCTGCACCACCCCCATTATAAAAGTGTTGGCTGAACATGTGGTTAATGTGGTTAAGAATATCCTGTCAACCCAAGATGTACTGCTAAAAGGGCCTTTTTGCTGCTTAAATGCAGGTTCAGTAGCTTAACTAAATATCCTAACTTGACCTTGGCTTATTATAATATCATTAACATAGTATTTGCATTGGGGTTTTACCCCCCTGAATGGGCTTTTCTATGGTACTTATGGGCAATATTCAAGATGGACTAACTTTGGTCAAGTTCCCCCATGCACAGTGAGGATTGGGCCTCAGAAAGTAAGGGGTGGATGAGCTGTAAATGAGAGAAATGCCTCCAGAAAAGAAAAGATAAGAACCACAAAAAAATTCCTAACACCAGATAACCCATTTTGGGGGCCCCTCTCTTTTCTAGAGAGCTTTGTTTCTTAATAAACTCCTTTCACTCATCCTTTTGGTTTCCGCGTTCCTTAATCTTCTACGTGGAAGAGGAACCCAAGGTTGCAGTTTTAAGCTGACAGTGAACGTCAAAAGTGCTGCAACACTAGCATCACAGCTTCAGTTCCACCTCAGATCATCAGGCATTAGATTCTCAAAAGGAGCCTGCCACCCAGATCCCTCACATGTGCAGTTCACAACAGGGTTTGCATTCCTATGAGACTCTAACAGCACTGCTGATCTGACAGAAGATGGAACTCAAGCAGGAATGCCAGCAATGGGGAGAGGCTATAGATACAGATGAAGTCTTACTCGCTCATCCTCTGTGCCATTCACCTCCTGGTGTGTTGTCCGATTCCTAACAGGCTGTGGTACCCATCCATACCTGGAGGTTGGGGACCCCTAATCTAGACACCTTAAAGAAATAATCAATTTTAAACTTACTTAAATAGGGTGCTCATAAGTTTTTATATAATGCATACAAAATCAATCACTGTAACTATACATGGAATTATAGGCAGTGTAAGTACAGGTGGCATATAAATTCATTAATTTGCACTCATTCACTTGGAATTTATGATAATTTAGATGAGAAAACTCACAGGGAGTTGGAAGTAGAAGAAGCCTAAGGACCTCTAGCCTAGAGGTTTGCCAGCTATGCTGTTGGGAGTGTGTGTGTGTGTGCGCGTGTGTGTGTGTGTGTGTGTGTTTGTATTGACCAACATGACCCTATCTTTCTCCTGAGCTTGACCCAACTTTAGACAGATTTCTTTCTAAATATAGGCCCCTGATCTCCTTTTTCTCAGAGCATTTATTTTAGAAAACTTGTAATTTGTAAATTCGTTCTCTGCCTCTTGGAAATGTAAATAAATCTCAGACCCCACCCAGACCTCTTGAATCAGAAGTTGCATTTTAACAAGGTCTTGTAATTGTACATTCCTTCTCTGCCTCTTGGAAATGTAAGTAAATCTTCTACAACACAAGTGTGTCTTTCTCAAGAATCTGAAAACTATTTCTTTGAAATGTAATCATCAAGAAAAAATAGAGTCCCTGTCTCCCAGTCTATGTGGAATGTTAGGAGTCTAATATTTATAAGTACCAGTTAGCAATAAATGATCTAATCACATTGACTGATCTACTCCCTAATGCCCTCTAGCACTTGGCTGCCTAAAATTTCTCGTCTTTTGTTTCAGTGGAGTTAAGTGAGTTCAGTCTCCTTTTCCTATTGTCACAGTCTTGACTACTATTGAATTAGCAACAGTCTTGACCACTGATGAATTAGTCTTGAATAAAGTCTTTCTTGCATATTTCATTTTGTCCAGTACAATTTTTCTTTGAGTGTGTGTGTGTGTGTGTGTGTGCGTGTGTGTAGAAGGGCTCTCAGGGAATCTCAAAGTCAAGTTTTCCTTGTGCACACTTCTATCTTTAATATATTTTATATGTTGAAGCATTTTTCTAAGATTATTCTTAAAATCACTATGGTTTTAAAAACATTTGGAATATGCGATTATTATATATCACAAAAATAAAAAGTAAGAAAGTCATTTAGAAACACTTACTTTGGGAATTATTTCATTTTTGTTATGAGATAATAGAAAATTGCAGAATGTAAGAGAATTACCAGAAGTTCAAGACCCCTCTGTGAGCAGCACCCCTAGAGCCCTGGGATGCTAGTTCAGTGCTCCTTACATGTTATTTTTTTTAAATTTTATTTATTTTTTGTATCATCAAAGAAGACAATGTGAACCAGGCAATGTAAGAGAAACTCGAAGGAATGGTGAACCTACTTAGAAGGACAATCTTCAAGTGCCTTAGGAACATTCATTTGCATGCAACCAATTCATATGCAAATTAGAAAAATATTTATTTAGGTCCTTTGGAAACATTTATTAGCAATTAGTGTGTTACTTTATTTACTTCAATGTTTACTTTTCTAAATTGTGTATAACCATGTAGAGTATTATAAACCTAACATTGAAAAATATACACCAAAGAAATAAGAAATAAATTGAAGCCAGAAGCACGAGTCCAAATACTGACTTTATCCAGTTTATTTACATTAAATGAGTAATTCCTTAGTATTTTCAGTTAGAAGGTGACCCAGGGCAGATAATCACAAGGCTATCAATTAGGCTGAGATATTTAGCTTTGCAGTCCCACTTTCTCATTTGTAAAATGATCAGTTCCTAACTTTGCATTGCTTTTCTGAAAATGAGGAAAATATATTTAAAATGCTGATTGTATGGTCTAAGCCCCCAGTAGGGGTTCAACATGGTTGTGCTTCCTTTTCTTCCTCCTTCTCCTCCTCTTTTTCCTTCTCCTCCACCTTCTCCTTCTTCTTCTTTACCTTTATATTATATTCCTAAAACAATTTGCCTAAGTGCTAACAACTGTATAACACTTGTTCCAGCTATGTGCTGTGGAAACCTACAACCCAAGGCTGAAATCTTTGGTTCTAACTCAGTGTTAAGTTTAATAAAACCAAAAATATTCAGTTAGTACATATGTTTTCGTGTTCTGATAGTACTAATTTAAGGCAAATGGCAATAACCAATTAATTGGGTTGTGTCATTCTATTAGTATAAATACGGCCAATACTCCTTGATCCTTTTTAGTGATATCTCTTTACAGGACTCCAGTAAGCTATTTTATGGAAATGAATAACAAAAATAGTAACCAAAAAAATTAAGTAAGTGTCAGGGAAAGATGCATTAAATAAAGGAATGCTGCTACTATGTCTCATACAAAATATCATTCCCTTCTCCAACATTCCGATGTCTCTAGAAGTCAGGTCAAATTAATGAATAAGTGGCAAGAGAAAATGATCAGTTTAGGGAAATATTTTTTGCTAAACTTTGTTCTGTTATTAAAATAAAATGACCTGCATTACCTTCAGATTTATACTGCTTAAGCATTTGGTTTTTGTTTTGGATTGGGAGGGTCTGTAAATTAAATTAGGGAGAAGTACTGTCATGCTGATGGAGACAAGTTCAATACCAAAGATTTATCTACTTTTTCAAATGAGATCAAAGTCTGTAGATCTATCTGAAATGTTCTGATACCTTTGCAGAAATACAAAAAACTGTGGGCAAATGCAATTTAACTTCAGTCAAATTTGGTGCAGATTGTCCAAACTGTCAATTGTAAAGTCAGCTTTGTCAAATCAGTTCTCTGGATTTCATGAGACTGAAAAGTAGGGTTACCAGATAGGTTACCCAGTCAAGACTGAATTGTGGATAAATAATAAATAATTTTTAGTACAAGTATATCCCAAATATTGTATATATACATATATATGTGTGTGTGTGTGTGTGTGTGTGTGTGCATTACATATAATACATATATAATATATAATTTCTATCAATAAAAAACCAGTAACAGCTTCTAGATATTGTTATCCTAATATATTGTTTGAATAAATAGGCCAAACTGATTAATTTTTATTTTGAATATTTATATTTTCAACCAATTTATTCAAAAGTAGTCATTTAAAGGCTATAGCTACAGAAAAAACAAAGACAAGTAGTTTAAAAAGAAGACATAGCATACTAGTATTTTGTTATATATACTCGGTAAGCATCAACTAGTTTAAATTTTTTGTATTTTTAATTCACATAGAAATGGAGTCTCCTGAATTACCTGAATCTTTAGCTGTTCAGTCGGGTATAAATTTAGTTTAGTTTAGAAACTCTCATTTCCTGGGTGACCCAAAAATGAAAAATGACTTCTAGCCACTCAGGTCAATTTTGTGCCTATTATCAATTTAAATATACAGATGCAGTTTATATTAACTTTTGGAAATTCAAACTAAGAAGCTATACATTTCATAAAAGTATTAAGTGCTATATTTTGATAATTCAGATGCTTTTAAAAAAAATTTAAAAGTGAAAGCATGTGATATTCTGGCAGGGTAAAAAGAAACTGAAACCTCTTTGTTTTACAACTATCAATAAGAATTTTATATAATTTATTTTTTATAAAATATAAATTAATTTTCTAAATCATAAGGGAAATAGTTTTATTTTTATTAAAAATTTTAATTGTTTTTAGATAAATATGCATTTTTATGCATCAACAAACAAGACATTCTATGTAGCAACCTAAAATAGCTAGTATTTAAACTAAGTTTGTGAATTAAGAACCAAAAAGGATTTAATATGTTCTTCATTTGTTCCTTGATTCCTAATATTTCATTTAGGAAATTTTTCTCTCTACCAGAAAAAAAAATGTTCTTAAATTTTTCTGTCTACCAGAAAAATTTCCTTTAGTATAATTCTACTGGTGGCAAACTCTTTCCATATGTTTTTATGTAAAATATATGTTTATTTCAACTTTATTCCTGAAATGTATTTTATTTATAACTGAATATAAAATTTATGTTTGGAATTTATTTTCTTTCAACCCACTGAAGTGCCACTCTCACTGGTGATCATTGTTTCTTTTGAAAAGTTAGCTGCTAATCTAAGACTAGCTTCTTTAAAAGTCACATGCTTTTTTCACTGACTACTTGCATGATATTTAATATTCTATAGTTTTATTTTGATAACTGGGATATGAATTCTTTATTTATTTTTATGCAAGTACAGACAGACACTTTTCATTTGTTCTGGAAAATTTTGATTCCTCATCTCTTTCAATATTTCATCTTTCCCATTCTTTCTCTTCTTTTCTTTTGACATTCCAACTAATCATTTTGCATCTGCCCCCTTTATGATCTATGCCCTATATGCTCTGTCTTTTATCTCTCCAGGCTTTATTTGAGCTACCTTTTTTCTGGTATATTTTATGCTTAATTAATTTTTTCCTAAGCAGCTGAACCCAGCCATTAATGTCTATATGTTATTTGTTGTATTTTTAAATTTTTGAATTTCTATTTTGTCTAGTTTTAATTTTTTTTTTTTTTTGAGTTGGAGTCTCACTCTGTCACCCAGACTAGAGTGCAGTGGCCACTGCCAGCCACTGCAGCCTGACCTGCTGGGCTCCAGCAATCCTTCCACTTCAGCCTTCCAAGTAGCTGGAACTACAGGCACGCGCTACCACGCCCAGCTAATTTTTTGATTTATTATAGAGATGAGGTCTCACCAAGTTGCCCAGGCAGGTCTCAAACCCGCGGGCTCAAGCAATTCACTCACCTCAGCCTCCCAAAGCACGGGATTACAGGCTGAGCCACCGAGCCTGGCTAGTTTTAAATTTGCTAGGTCACTTTTATTACTTGAATTCTTGCCATAAGTTTTAATCTTATCATTTATCTCCTTGAATGTGAAAAATATAGTTATCTTATAGTCTGTATCTGATAATTCCAGTATCTAGAGTTGTTATGAGTGTCTTCATATTGAATATTATTTGAACTGGTTCTTAATTATAGGATCTTGTCTACTCATATTCTATTTATCTTCTTTTATACTGGATATTGTGTTTGAGAAGTAATTTACAGAAATAATTGGAGAAAAAGGATGATGTCATCATCCTCCAGAAAGGAGATGTCCTACTGTTTTGCAAGTCACCTAGGTCACAATCATTTCCAGATTATCTTAATCCATATTCAAGATTAAATTTTTTCTGAAAACCCAAAAGCTTTAAAGAAAGTTTAGTTTATTAATGGATTAATTTGCTTTCTGTTCATTCTTACTTCTATAGTTCCACTAAAACCAGGAGGTAATAGAACATGCCCCCAGATTTAACACTTTCTGCTCTGTTCTGGAGTCCCTTAACCTCAAAAGGTCAGTTGATTTTATCACTCCATTTGCCAATACTCCCAGAGCAAAAATAAATCCTGAAAAAGGCTAGGTTTTTTGACTGCTATCATTTACTGAATCTTAATCTTGCAATTATTATTTACTTTATTTAGTATTGCTTAGGTTATTTATATTTATATTTTTATTGGTAGATTCTCGCTTTTTAAAGTTTATTTCAACTAGAAGTTTTGTCTAAATTATTTAATTTGCCATTATCAGAGGGAAGGCCTTTGACTAATGAAAGTTAACTTTAAAAATATTTATTTACAGAAGACAAAATCTATTTCATTACTATTTGAAAAGAATGTTTTATCCTAACCTGAACGAGTCTGACTTTCATTAATGAGAGATAAATGTATAAAGCCATAATAGCTTTTTTCCACCTTTTTGTTATGGTCCCAGTAACACTCAACTGCTCCCCTTGATACCCATAAATCAAAGGGGCAGGGAACAGGTAGAAAGAAGTTTATATCTGAGTTCAAATCTGGGCAGCAGAACCAGACTCTAGGTCCTTCTAAAATGATTCTATTCCCTATCCAGACTTTTACTGTTTACTTTTGTAAGTCTAGTGTTGTTAGTACCTATACATTAGCCACATGACCAACAGAGGGTTGTATAGAACTTGAGTTTCAACCGCTTTTATTGATAGCGATGTTTTTTGGTCCAGACTTCCTGGTGCCAGGTATCAGAGATATCTCATAGAGGTATCAGTAGGGCCTGGCAGAAGCATTAAGCAAGCTTGCCATAGAGTAAAGGGACATCATGCATTACGCAAAAAGTTATACAAATCACAAAACTTATGATTACGTTGATACAAAAGTTATACTAATCACAAGGCTTACGAATACGTTGATACTATGTTATTCAAACTTATAACTACTCAGGAAAAGAGAGTAAATGGTTATTTGCATCTTTCAGTTGATTGGGCATAGACTACAGGGAAGTCAAG
>CAUYQG010080854.1:0-13650 GCA_963574415.1 Tarsius wallacei | reverse complement strand
ATCAAGCAGGAGTAGCTGTATTTATTTATTTATTTTTATTTTATTATTATTATTTTTTGAGTTGGCGTCTCACTCCGTCGCCCAGACTGGAGTGCAGTGGCCGCTTCTGGCCACCGCAGCCTCGACTTGCTGGGCTCCGGCAATCCTTCCACCTCAGCCTTCCGAGTAGCCAGAACTACAGGCGTGCACTACCACGCCTGGCTAATTTTTTTGATTTATTGTAGAGATGAGGTTTCACCTGCCCAGGCGGGTCTCGAACCCGCGGGCTCAGGCAATCCACTCACCTCAGCCTCCCAAGGCACGGGATTACAGGCTGAGCCACCGAGCCTGGCTAGGAGTAGCTGTATTTCTATCAGACAAAACAGACTTTAAGTCAGTAACAGTAAAAAAAGACAAAGAAGCCATTACATAATGATAAAAGGATCAATTTAGCAAGAGAATATAACAATTCTAAACATGTATGTACATAACATCAGAGAATCTAGATATATAAAACAAATATTAGAGCTAAAAAAATAGACTCTAAAACAATAATAGTTGGACTTCTTCAACACCCCACTCTCAACATTAGACAGATCATCTAGACAGAAAATTAACAAAGAAACATTGGATTGAAATGGCACATTAAACCAAATAAACCTAACAGACATTTATAAAACATTTTATACAACAGCTACAGAATACACATTCTTCTCATCAGCAAACAGAACATTATCCAGGGTAGACCATAAGTTAAGACGCAAAACAAATCTCAATAAATTTTTAAAAATCAAAATTGTGTCAAGTATCTTTTCAGTCCACAATGAAATACAATTAGAAATTAATAACAAGAGAAACTTTGGAAACTGCAAAAAACGCACAAAAATTAAATAACATGCTCCTGAATTACCATTGAGTCAAAAAAAATGAAGGAGGAAATAAAAAAAATTTCCTGAAACAAATGAAAACGGAAACACACCAAAACTTATGATACAGCAAAATCAGTGCTAAGAGGAATGTTTACAACAATAAACAACCACATTAAAAAAAAAATAGGGCTGGACACAGTGGCTCACGCCTGTAATCTTAGCACTTTGGGAGGCAGAGGTGAGAGGATTGCCTGAGCCCAGGAGTTGGAGACCAGACTGGGCAACATGGCAAGACAAAAAACCAAAAAAACTAGCCAGCTACTTGGAAGGCTGGGGCAGAAGGATCTCCTGAGCCCAGGATGAACATGTCACTATACTCCAGCCTGGTCAACAGATAAAGAAAGGAACGAAGGAAAAGAAGGAAGGGAAGGAAGTTAAAGGAGGAGGGAGGAAGGGAGGGAGAGAGGGAGACAAGGAGAGAGGGAGACAAGGAAGAAGATTACTCCAAATAAATAATCTAGCAATGTACCACAAGGAACTGGAAAAGAAAGAACCAAACCCAAAATTAGTAGAAGGAATGAAATAGAAAATAAGAAAAATAATACAAAGGATCAACAAAACAAAAAGCTGTTTTTTTTTGAAACAATAAAATTGATGTCACTTACTAAATTAACCAAGAAAAAAGAGGACCCAAATACACGAAATCAGAAATTAAAAAGAAGACATTACAACTGATACCACAGAAATACAAAAGATCAGACTACCATAAACAACTATCTACTATGAACTTAGAAAACCTAGAAGAAATGAATAAATTCCTGAACACATATAAACTACCAAGATTGAATCAGAAAGAAACAGAATGCCCGAACAGACCAATAATAAATTAAATCAGTAACTTAAAAAATCTCCCAATAAAGAAAAGCCCAAGAATTGGGCTTCACTGCCCAATTCTACCAAATTTTCAAAGAAAAACAAACACCAATATTCCTCAAACTATTCCAAAAAAAATTAGAGAGGAGAGAATTCTCTCTAATTCATTCTATTAGATCAGCATTACTCTGATAGTAAAACCAGACAAGGACACAACAACAACAAAAACTAATGAACATAGACATAAAAATCTTCAATAAAACACTAGCAAATTGAATTCAATATCACATCAAAAATAATAATAATAAGCCATCAGCAAGTACAATTTATCCCAGGGTGGTATAAATTTATCCCAGGGTGGTTCAACATATGCATATAAATAAATGTGATGCATCAAATCAGTAGAATGAAGGACAGAATCCATGTGATCATCTCAACAGACACAAGAAAAGCATTCGATAAAATTCAACAGCCCTGCATAATAAAAATTCTCAACAAACTAGGTATAAAAGGAATATACCTCAACAGAATAAAGGCAATATATGACAAACCCACAGCTAACATCATACAAAAGGCTTTCAGCTTTTCCTCAAGAACTGGAACAAGACAATATACCCATTTTTACCACTCCTATTCAACACAGTACTGAAAGTCCTAGCTGAAGCAACCAGACAAGAGAAAGAAATAAAAGGCACCCAAACTAGAAAAGAAGTCAAATCATCCCTCTTTGCTGATAATATGATCTTATATCTTTAAAAAGACTCCACAATAAAACAGAACTGATAAATGAATTCAGTGAATTTTCAGAATACAAAGTCAACATTTAAAAACAGTAGTGTTTCTATACACCAATAATTAACTAGCTGAGAAAGAATTCAAGAAGGCAATCACATTGACAATAGCTACAAAAAATAAAAATACCAAGGAATAAATTTAACCTGGGAGGTAAACGATCTCCACAAGGAAAACTATAAAACACTGATGAAAGAAACTGAGAGGACACAAATAGAAAGGAATCCCATGCTCATGGATTAGAATATCATCAAGATGACCATACTGCCCAAAACAACAATATACAGATTCAGTGCAATCTCTTTCAAAATTCCAATGTCATTTTTCACAAAAATAGAAAAAAAAAATCCCAAAATGGGTATGACATCAAAAGATCCCCTATAGCCATGCAATCTGGGAGTAGGGTGGGGAGGGGAAGACAGCAAGCATCACTATGGGACTTCAAAATATATTATAAAGTTACAGCAACCAACACAACATGGTATTTGTATAAAAAGAGACACATAAACCAATGAAACAGAATACAGAACCCAGATATAAATTTACATATTTACAGCCAACTGATTTTAAACACAGGTGCCAAGAACATACACTGGGGAAAGGATAGCCCCTTCAACAAATGGTTCTGGGAAAATTGGATATCCATATGCAGAATAATGAAACTAGATCCCTAACAAAAAAAATCTTCCACCATAACAAAAAATCAAGTCAAGATGGATTAAAGACTTAAACATTAAGACCCAAAACTATAACTACTAGAATAAAGCATAGGGAAAACACTTGACACCGGTCTAGACAAAGATTTTATGGCCAAGACCTCAAAAGCACAGATAGCAAAAACAAAATATACAAATGGGACCATATTAAACTAAAAAGCTTCTACACAGCAAAGGAAACAACTAACAGAGTAAAAAGACAACCTGTTGAATTGGAGAAAATATTTGCAAACTATTCTTCTGACAAGGGACCAATATCCAGAATATAAAAAGAATCTGAACAAATGAACAGTTAAAAAAAAAAACATCTTCATCATCCCATTAAAACGTAGGCAAAAGATCTGAACAGACATTTCTCAAAAGAAGACATACAAACAGCTTACGGGTATTACAAAAAATGTTCAGCATCACTAATCATCAGGGAAATGCAAATCAAAACAACAATGAGATATCAGCTTATCCCCAGTTAGAATGGCTATACTAAAAAACAAAAACAAGAAACAAAAACAGATGACGGAGAGGTTGCAGAGAAAAGGAAACTCTTATATGCTGTTAGTGAGAATGTAAAGTAGTACAGCCACTGTGGAAAACAGTATGGAGATTTCTCAAAAAACTAAAGATAGAATTACTGGCTGGATGCAGTGCCTCATGTCTGAAATCGCAACACTTTGGGAGGCTGAAGTGGGAGGAGTTTGAGACCAGCTTGCAACATAATAAGATGCCATCTCTATAAAAACAAATAAATAAAGAACTACCATATGATCCAGCAATCCCACCACTGGGTATTTAACCAAAGGGGAAAAAAAATCAGCATATTAAAGGGATCCCTGCACTCGCATGTTTATTGAAGCACTAGTCACAATAGCAAGGATATGAAATCAACCTAAGTGTCCATCAATGAATGAATAAAGAAAATGTGGTATAAATACGCAATGGAATACTATTCAGCCTTTAAAATGAATGAAATCACATCATTTGCAGCAACATAGATGGAACTGGTAGTCATTATGTTAAGTGAAATAAGTCAGACATAGAAAAACAAATTTATCATGTTCTCACTCATATATGGGAGCTGAAAAAGCGGATCTCATAGAGAGTAGAACAATAGATACAAGAGGCTGAGAAAGGTGTGGGGAGACTGATAAAGAGAAGTTGGTCAACAGGTCCAAACATACAGTCAGAAAGTATAAGTACTAATATTTGATAGCAGAGTAGGATGACTGTAATTAGCAACAATGTATTATATACTTCAAAGTAGCTAGAAGAAAGAACTTGAAATGTTCCTAACATATAGAAATGATAAATACTCGAGGAATGATACCCCAAATATTCTGACTTGATTATCACACATTTTATTCATGCAATAAAATGTCACACATATCCCATAAATATGTAAAATATTAAATATCAGTAAAAATTTTTTTTGAGAACAGAAAGAAAGATGAAGGAAGGGGAAGGTACAGAAAAGGAGAGAAAGAAAGAAAGAGAAAGATCTGCCAAAATCCTTTCCATATTTCCTGGTCAAGTGAACTCCTACTGTTCTCCCAGACCACGAGCCTGGCACAGCATTCAGCACCTGTTGCCCATCCACCCTGGTCCTTATTGATGTCTCATCTCTGATTTCTGGCTCCACCAGGAGCCCTGCTGCATGGCTCACATCCCTGCTCTGCCTCCTGTTTCCTGGGTGAATTAATACTGACCTGGCAGGGCTGGCAAGTTAATGCAAGGAAAGTGCTTGAAATACAGCCTGGCACAGAGCAAGCACTGAGAAGTGTTAGTAACCATCACTGTCATCTCATTAAGTACTTTGTACTGATTGAATCTAGTTCATTGAAGTCTCACCTTCCCTGCAAATTTCGAGGACACAAGGCAGTAACTTCCAGACCCAAATGCAGTGCTATGCACACCCCCAGCTGACACCACACCTGAATACACAGCACTGTCGTGAGCAAAGCCGGTTGGACCCACCAAGATGTATCTGCATCACAGCAAGGCCCAATGTGTACAAACTGCATCTAGTTTCCCAGTCAGGTGGAAGTGCTGCCATTCACACCCTGCATCAGAAACCAGCGTTCCTGGGGTGTGCCAGCCCAGACTGCCTATCAACACCATGCTCCCATTCTGTCTAGTAGACTCAGGTCTCCTCTTAGACAAATTGTGAAAATAAATAATGCCAAACATACCTGCAAAATAAGCCACACCTCATCTGCAGCAGCTCACCCAGCCAAAACATAAAATTGACTTGGTTTTCTTCTGCTGCTTGCAGCTCCTTTTCCTTTAGGCTAAAGAAATGGGTGCCTTCAGCATCAAACCATAATATA
This sequence comes from Tarsius wallacei, assembly GCA_963574415.1. NCBI lineage: Eukaryota > Metazoa > Chordata > Mammalia > Primates > Tarsiidae > Tarsius > Tarsius wallacei. The sequence continues at coordinate 8,100 of CAUYQG010080854.1, read as the reverse complement.
AAAACATCTCACAGCCACCAATGTCTAGACTCTAATAAGTATTTATTCAAAGCATGCCTTGTACACCACTTTTTGTCCCAGGTGATCAGCGTGCATTTTAGGAAATCTCTTATTTTTATCAAGTTCTGTATCAATCATCTTAACCATTCGTTGTGTTGTTTCCTCTGATGGCAGTTGTCCTTGCTCTACAATCACATGTGATCCTTTCTCTCAGATGATTATGCCACTCACCAGTTCTGACATATACATGTTAATATGCGTTAGTACAGAGATAAATAACACAAAAAGCTTCTCTACAATTACTTCTCTGTGATAAAGGGGGAATAACTCAATGAGTCAGGAAAACAATCCCACTGAAGAAAAAATAAACAGTTTTTACAAACCAACCAAAACTAATTACCTAAGCAAGAGTTAGTTACTGAGCTTTAAACATTAAGAAGATCGGCTTCTGGCCGGGCAAGGTGGCTCAAGCCTGTAATCCCAGCACTTTGGGAAGCTGAGGCGAGAAGATTGCCTGAGGCCACAGGTTCAAGACCAGCCTGGGCAACCTGGTGAGACCTTGTCTCTATAGTAAATTAAAAAAATTAGCTGGATGTGGTAGTCCATGCCTGTAATTCCAGCTACTTGGAAGGCTGAGGTGGAAGGATTGCCAGGGCCCAGCAGGTCGACACTGGGGTGGCCATGAGCATATATTCCAGCCTAGGTGATGGAGTGAGACTCCAACTCAAAAAAAATAAAAAATAAAAAAAATAAAAAAGATCAGCTTCATGTTTAATACTGCCATAGAAGCCCTCATATTAAAATAGGAATTTTTGCAAAATTAGTGCTATAAGAGCAATGAGCAAGTACTTTCAGAGGTGATGTTGAATCCTGCCCTTTTTATGAGTGGCCCTCACCCAAGGTGCAGTGTTCTTGCCATGCCATCTGCCATGAGGGGAGTGAGTTCCGGAGAGTTGTACATCTTGCCCTGTCTTATCTAAAAGAGTTGATGAAAGATGAAACTAACACAAGAAGGCAACATGCCTGAGGAAATTGACAATAATCCTTGACATGCAAGCATAGGAAATGGGAGGGCAGAGGTGCTTCAACCTGTTCTTGGAGTAAGGTTAAACTGTAAAAAGGGAGGCTGATATGTAACAGATCAATTTCAAAGAGACTCTGCAAAAGGAATGACCATTAAGATTCTGTTAAATTACAGTTAGAACATAATTTGATTTTTAAGATCATATCTATTGAGATATGCTTATATAATACAAAATAATCCCTTTTCTGGAGAAATATCTGGCAAATTCTTTTTAAAAAAAATTAGAGATCACTGAAAGAATTCCAACCAACACTTTCAAATAAAAAAACAGAGCAGGAAGTTGTCATTGTTTGGAACCAAGAGAGACAAAGAGAACAAATAATAAAAAAACTGAAAATTACTTCGCAGAAGACAACTCCTCTCCACCAAAATCAAATATTCATCAAGGATCTGCTAAACAAAATAAAACCATCCAGAAGACAACTGGTCTTTCCCTCAATAATTCAACATGACAGAAGAGGGTATGAGTTGGTAGCTGTCCCTCCCTTGTTCTGAAAGCTGGCTCTTCCTTCCGAAGAGTCCTGTTCAATGGCCAATGTCTGAAGTGTAAACAGCCCAGCCCAGAGTGTCTCTAGGTCTCCAACCTTCCACCAAAGTACCAGAACTCACAAAAACCTAAGCCTGCTCTTCTTCAAGGCAGTCTGCTGTGGGAGGGGTTATAGTCTCATCCCAAAATACTGTCATTGTTCAGAACATTTTTGTAACTCCTAGAATTGCCTCAACTCATGAACCACAAACAAATATCAGTGTCACCACCTTAGATTCTGATGCCATGTCTCTGCAAAAATTCTAATACTGAGAGTGTTACTTAAATTGTTCACACTAATTACTACCAGCTTTGTCTGTGAGCCACTAATGAAGGTGAGACTGACCGACTTGCCTGTAAGCCTCACCCACACAGCTGGGCCCTCTCACCTGCCCACCTGCAGACTTCTCTGCTCAGCTCAGGTGCTCAGGAGCACAGGACAGTCCCTGTCTCTGTCTGGAAACACCATTCTCACTAGCTCTTGTTTTTCCTCCTACCTCATCTTGCCAGGGATGCTCCGCTCAAAGATCTCTATACAGTTTGTCCTTCACTTCACTCAGATCTCCACCCAAATACCCACAACAACAGCCTCTCCCGACACTCTTTAGCCCACTCCTCATGCCACTCCATTTTTATTTGTCTTACTCTACCATATATGCCATGATATTTGTTTATTGTCAGGTCTCCCCACCTGAATATAAATTCCATAGAGAAAGAACTCTGGCTTGCTCACCTCTAAAACTGAAGCACCCAGAACAGTGCTAGGAGCTCAGTGGCACTAGCAATAAATGGGGCTGGCCCATTCCCTGCAGAACAACTCCTGCAAGTGTGCTCTAAGGTGAAGGGCACCCTCCCCCTGCAGCACTCACAACCCCAGGCAGGTCAAGCACCCTGGTTCACGGTGCTGTTTGAAGAGGGGGCATGGAACTCCATTAGCACATTTTTGTGGAAGACAAAAGAAACACAACTACTCTCTTACATAGCCCCTACTCTCTTGCCTAGTTAGGGAATTTTTTTCAATGAAATTGTTCCAGAACTGTAACAAGCAACAGATCAGAAGGTACAAATATGACTCCTATAATATTCACCATTTGATACAGAAGAAGAAATAATTAGACTTGAGGCTAGGAAATCTGGAAAGACTCCCTGGAGAGTGGTGTCAAGTTAGATTTCAAAGGACTGGAAACATCAACTATCTACTCATTTAGATGATTATGAGATGGACTAGTAAAACTTTATAAAGGAGGCTATTTCATATTTCTATTTTTTTCTTTCCAAAATCCAAAAAGATGTTACTCCCTAAATCTTTACAGTAAATTAAACCCCCCTTCTAATGGAATGTAGCATCTTGGCTCCTTCCTTCAGCTCATCTGCTTTTGAATTACACTCTAGCAACAGATTCCTCACCTTCCCCTTTCCAAAATCACTTCTCAACTTTTTCTCAACATGATACTGTAGACAACAGATTACACACAGGAGAGACGTAGAAAAGGTGTTACTTGGCCCAGCTCGCATTTTGCTCCTTTTCTAAAATATACTTGCATGGCAGATGGGTCAGCTCTGATATATATGCAGAGCCTGAATCACAACCAGATTAGCCCCACTTCCACACTTGTCAAAATACATTAAAATAAGCAGATGTCAGTAACCATAACAGAAATACTGGCAAACAAAATTCTTGAAATGGTATATCATCTATTAAAATGGAGGCAACACATAATTTTTACATTTCAAATTAAATGTAGGCTTAATTTACGAATTTGGCATGGCACAGGAGGAAACACACAAGCTCAGGCAGAGGGCTTCTAGTCAGGGGGCCAGAATATGAATGCTAAATGTGGTACGGCCTAACTGATTGGCATCAGCAAGTAAGGCATTTTACATGCTCTCAGCCTCAGTTTCCTTGTCAGGGAACTAGAAAGTGCATCCATCTCAAAGAGTTTTATACAGCACATTAGATAACACAGATAAAGCAGGCAGGAACTCAACCAACGGTTGCTATTAGAACTTTTCCTTCAGCCATGCGAATTATCACGTATCTATGGACTGAAAGAATTTAGGAATCTTATCTGAAAAGACTACCTTTTCAAGAATTACCTTTTGGTTTAGTTTTTCTGGAAAGTTTAGTTTATGGGTAGTATATCTTAAATATTAGAATTTGTATTAGCAAATGTGTTATGCTTATTATGATAGCACATATGGGGCACAGCAAAATATACCTATATACCTCATGATGTTAAGTATATGTGCACACGCTAAACTAGTCACGTGCAATAAATTATTCATGATACTTAAAACATAAAGATGTGTAAGCATCCTCTTCACTGTTAATGAGATGAGGGATCCTTAAGAGGTACCCAGATATAAATGCTGACCCTGTGAACCCCATGGAGCCTCTCCCATCCACAGCATCCCATGAAGGCTCCACTGCCTTGACACTCCTGGACAGCCCCTTCTCTCTCCGTCCACAAAGTCCTGCCTTCTGCTTGCTCACTCCTCTCTCCCCTGCTGCCACTGTACCCCTCATCCAAGCTCCCTCCCCAATTTCCACCCCTAGCCTTCCTTTACTATGGCACCCAGCCCCACAATGCTACTCATTCTGCTGGCTCCAAGGAATCCAAGACATCAGAACACTGGCTTTAACAGTCCTTGGTCTCTGGGTCTTGCTTCTCTCCTTTTCCAGACTTTCACATGATGTCTCCCCTTCCTTGAGCAACTCTTAGTTCCTGGGGAATTTGACTTCCCCTTCCATCAGTCTAACTGGGAGCACACTGAGGCTCAGCCCTCTTCACCTCACTTCTACCTTCTACCTTGAAGATGCCCTCAAGTCTCACTGCTTCCGATTGTATCTCAAAACGGAGTTCCTCAAATTCACACTGTAAGCTGATTTCTCTCCTGAAAAGCTCCCACCTTTCTGAGTTCAAACTCAATAAGGATATGTGAGGAGTGTGTGCAAGGGATATGATGGTGAGGGTGTGGTCAACTGTGGCCACAGCTCATGGAGGTGGTCCAGAGATGAGACCAGAGGAGAAGGTGGCATCAGATCATGGAGTCAGTCTGGTGGAAGTCCCTTCAGTTTTTCAAGAGGGAGGCCAATGGTGCGACTTGATTATGAAAGATCAAGTTAACAACAGAGAGGGGAAGAAAGACGGCTGAATTAGAGAGGCCAAGCCTGAAGCCAAAGGAACAATGAAAGGACTCTTTAGTAACCTAACAAGAAACACTGACAGTCTGGACCCAGCTAGAGTCTATGGGGACCAAACAAAAAGACATTCTGAGAAGTTATAACAGCTAGAATCAACAGGGCGCGTGGACCCACTGATAAGTACATGGTGACAGCGAGGGGAAACTGGGCCTGGGCATGGGGAAGAACAGAGGCACCGTCAACCAGGATGGAGAAGAGAGCACAGAGGTGGTCTTGGGGAAACATGACAACTTCAGTTTTGGCATGTCAGGAGGTGACTATGGGATGTCCACATGAAGAGGATGCACAGACACTGGATATGCTAGTTTGGAGCTTGGGAGAAAGATCAAGGCCAGAGTTAGAGATTTAAATGCTGCTGAACATAATCTAGAACAATAATCCTAGGTACCTAGATCTTTCATCAATGAGTTAATGAAGACCACTCAATGATATCTTTTCTTAAAGAATAATACAGAATTCACGCAGAAAGAATTATTATAAAAGTTATTCCAATATTTGTGGCCTATATTAAAACCACCAAAAATAGAGCAAATATTACATTGCAATAACCTACTTTTATGCAATAAAAGCCACTGTCTAAAGATGAACTGCAAAAGAATACTTAACTCCTAGCCCAAGAAAGTATTAAGAAGGTCACAGTGTATTTTGATGTAAAATATATTAATTCTTGCTCTTATTTCCTTTCCATATTAGATTGAAAACCTGAAAATTGGAACCTGATTACCCTTAATACAGAAAAAACTCTCCTTTCACCAACAACCCCTCCCAAAGCAACATTACCTTACTACTCTATTTCTTCTCTATTCCTCCTCGAACTACCCGTTTCTAACTAAGTCTGTACATAATGGGAAACCTTTTCAAAGATCACCAGTAATTCTGTTGTCAAATGTTTCTCTCCAATCTTATTTTCTTGACTTTTGAGTTATATCAGACTTTAATGAACATTCTGTTTTTTCAAATAACTATTTTTTTCTTTTTAAAAAAAATCTTTTTTGAGTTGGAGTCTCACTCTGTTGCTCAGGCTGGGTGCAGTGGTACACTGGAGACCACCCCAGTGTTGACACGCTGGGCTCCGGCGATCCTTCTTCCTCAGTCTTCCAAGTAGCCAGAACTACAGGTACACGCTACCACACCTGGCTAATTTTTTATTTATTGTAGAGATGAGGTCTTGCCAAGTTGCCTGGGCTGGTCTTGAAACCTTGGGCTCAGGCAATCCTCTCACCTCAGCCTCCCAAAGTGTTGGGGTTACAGGTTGAGCCACCGAGTCCGGCCTTTAAAAATTTATAAAGCATTTCCATTTACTGTTCTTCTAAATTCTCACAGCCATCCTGCTCCAAACAGACAGAAACATTTCTATTTTGTAGATCACAAGTCATAGTACCATAGAATTCAAAGGACTTGCTCAGAACCACAAACTAACAGCAGAAGAGGGACTAGGCATACCTTCTGAATCCTCAACTGCCTCTCCTAACTTGAACTCCTACAGGGCGTCCATGCCTCTGCCAACCTTGCTAGGTGTTCTCCACAATCCCAGTTTCTCTGCTTTGTCACTTCCTTAAGAATGAATCCCAAGCCCATGCCACTAGTCCATCATGTGAATTCCAAGTTTCTCATCTCCAATTACTTTTTATCTATTTCCATTTGGATTTTTTTTTTTTACTGTGACTTCAAATTGCATGTCCCACACCAAACTCATCTTCCTGTGTAAACTCACTCCCCTTTCTAAATGTGCCTATGAGTTAATTATACCCTGATTAGACTACAGTAAAGTTTAGATTGCTCTCAGCTTGGACTGGACATAAGAAAGCCAAATGTTTTCTGACATCTTTCAACATATGATGTGGTCATTTGACCACTTAATTCTATCAACAGCTAAAAATCAAACGCTTAGATTATGTTTCTTTTCTTTTTTTATATATATCAATATTTTTTATTTTGATATTGTGGGGTACAGTTAAGGGTTAGGTATACAAATATGCTTCGTTCAGGCACCCTTGTTGATAAGGGGTGTTTTCCCATCCCCAGACAGATATTACTACCGTTAAATCTGCCTCCCTTCCCCTCCCCCACCATAGTTTCCCACCACTGTCAGTCCTTTTCTTATAGTATTATGATGGATGTTCAAGGTCCACTATATGAGTGAGAACATGTGATACTCAGATCTCAGTTTCTGTGAGAGGTCACTCAGTATTATAGACTCTAGTTCCATCCAGGTGGCTGCGAAATTCATGATTTTGTTCTTTTTTATGGCTGCGTAGTGTTCCATCATGTATATGTACCACATTTTTTAACCCAGTCCTCTTTTGATGGACAGCATGGTTGATTCCAGGTTCTTGCTATTGTGGACAATGCTGCGATAAACATACGTGTGCAGGTATCTTTTTCATAAAGTGATTTGTGTTCTTCAGGGTATATTCCCACTATGGGGATTGCAGGGTCATATGGGAGGTCAATATTTAGAGCTTTTAGGAATCGCCACACTGTTTTCCACAGAGGTTGCACTAGTTTGCACTCCCACCAACAGTGTAGAAGTGTTCCCTTTTCACCACACCCTCTCCAGTAACTGTTATTTTTTGAGTTATTGATAATTGCCATTCTGACTGGAGTTAGATGGTATCTCAGTGCGGTTTTGATTTGCATCTCCTTGATGATTAGTGAGGATGAATATTTCTTAATGTGTCTGTTGGCTACTCAGATGTCTTCCTTTGAGAAGTGTCTGTTCATATCTTTTGCCCACTTTATAATGGGGTTGTTTGTTTTTTTCTTTTCAGCATGTTTGAGTTCCTTGTAGATCCAAGATGTTAAGCCTTTGTCTGACCTGGAGTTGGCAAATACTTTTTCCCAGTCTGTGGGCTGTCTTCCTGCTTTCTTGATGGTTTCTTTGGCTTTGCAGAAGCTTGTCAGTTTAATGAGGTACCACTTGTCTATCTTAGCTCTTATGGCCTGTGGGTTTCGGGTTTTGTTCGGGAATTGGATGCCAGTTCCAATTTCCATGAGGGTATGTCCTTCATTTTCTAAGGTTCTTATGGTTTGAGGTTTTACATTTAGGTCTCTAATCCATTTAGAGTTAATTTTTGTGTATGGGGATAGATAGGGGTCCTACTTTAATCTTCTGCATGTGGTCAGCCAGTTTTCCCAGCACCATTTACTGAATAGGTTCTCCTCTCCCCAGTGGTAGGTGGTGGAGGCTTTGTTGAAGATGAGTTGGTTGAGAAATTGAGGTTTTACTTCTGGAATCTCAATTCTATTCCATTGGTCTATATGCCTGTTCCTGTACCAATACCA